>JASDQU010880683.1:15454-38437 GCA_032191745.1 Picea mariana
TATTATACCTGAAGAGTCACCTATCAAAAATGATATTTTTCTAATTACATCTTTGGACCCCTAGTATGGAGATATACTTATGTATCTTCAAACTTTGAAGTGCCCCACTTGTGCTTCTCACGATGAGCGTCAATGAATAGGACACCAGGCACAAAACTATCTCATCCTTGATGACAATTTATATCATCGAGGCGCAGATTGAATTCTTTGAATATGTCCGTTACACATCAAAAGCACTCACTTCAATGATGTCCTATTGTCGTCATTTCAAGTGTCGCAAGTGTCACATTTTGGTCGCAAGTGTCGCAAGCATCATACTGCCATCTCACCTATGTCATGTCTCTAACGACATCACAGGGACACTTAAGACACCTTCAAAGACTGGTTTAAGGAAGATAAATCATTCAATGAAGAGTACAAATCATTTTCCATAAAGAAAACTAATTAAAAATCAATTTTAAAGGCCAATGCTCCCCTACCTACTATCAAGGAGTGCCAACGCTCCCTACCCCTCTTTGGGAGAGAGTTCCAACACTTTGTGCACTCTTCTGGGAGAGCGTTGGGATTTTTTAAGGAAATTTTGGGTAGCTCTCCCCTACCCACTGTCAGGGAATGCCAACGCTCCCTACCCTTATTTGGGAGAGTGTTGCAACACTTCGTGTCCCATTCTAAGGGAGTGTTGGGTTGTTTGAGGGAATCTTTGACTGTTGAGGAAAATCAGGGAAAAATACCCCTCATCTCTGGATTTAATTGGATTCGAATATAAGATTAAGGATGGATCTTAGGTAAGATCCAAAACTTATGGAGAAGGATCCTCAAACTATCCCAAGAATATCTAAGGTGGTTGGGCCTCTCCAAGCTAATATAAGGAGGATTTCTCATGGTGAAAAGGATATGGCAGTTTAGAGGCATCAAACTTATGATCTCACAAGGGAGATTTATTAGTGAAAGTTACAATCATTCTGATCATGGAACTTTTGAGCAAGGGGCTGGACAAAGAAATCTTGGTGAAGTTGCTTCATCTACATCATGGTTGTAAGAAATTTTCTTTTTTTTCATTAATATACATATGTTCTTGGCCTGTTTCTTTCAAGGTTGTGTTTATCCTACATGAACTTGTCTCTATTAGATAGATCTCATTTCAAGCTAATCTTAGTAGAATAGGAAGCTTGTTCTATCTTTGTTTGTTTTGCAGGACTTATCAAGGAGCTTGGGGATCAAAGCTCAACTCATACTGTGTGAGGGTGAACATCATTAAAAATTTACACCTTTATTCCTCTTACATATAGATTAGTTTAGCTATATGTAAACAGATGCTAGTGACCAATGTTAGTATCCTTTCTGTCTTGGTCTTAGGAGTCTAGACCCCAAGAGGGAATCCACTTGTCTGTAGGGGGATTATCCTATAACATAATTTGGTGACTCCACTGGGGAAGGAATCATATTTTTCTTTCCTTGGTTTTTCCCTTCCCTTTTCTCACATTTTAGATCACTTTTACTATTTATTCATCACCCATTAGCCTTCTCCTACCTTCACTATCAATTTCAACAATTTTCATGCATTCTGGGTGAATTTTTGCATGGTTTTTGGCTTTTTTTTTTAGTTTCTGGGAGGACCAAAGCCCCCGTGTAGGTCAAACCAGAGTACCAACACTCCCCCTATAGTGATTTAGGGAGTGTTTCAACACTCTGTACCCTTGTGTTAGGGAGCGCTAGTTTCTTTTTTAAGAGTTTTTGCCTTCTTTTGCTCAGTCTTTTGCAACTTGTTTTGCAGAGATATTTACCCAGAGTCTATGGTTGGTTTGTGAAGTTGTTTGGATTGGTTTCTGATGGTTTTTTATGCTTATAACTCCCTATTTTATTGATTGGATCTTGAAACCTTTTTCAGAAATGTGAAATTTCCTTTTCTAGCTACTTTTTGATAGGACAATTTTGAGTGATTTCTCTTTCTCCCTATCATTTCTTGGATTCTTCTCTACATTTTATTGTATTCCTTGAATGCTTGTTTGGATGTAGAATCCTTGATGGTGTTGTTTCTTTCTAGAACAATTTTTTACTTGTTTCTTTCATACCTCACTGTCTTGAGTGCATGCTTTGTTTGTATCCCTTTTACTTCGTGTCTTTTGCATATTCATAGGACTCTTTCTCCTGATTGAAAGTAGTGGAGCATTGAAGGTTTTTTATTTACTTTATGTATACGTCATAATCAACAAAGAAAATAAATGAATTTTTCCTTTTAGGTAGTGAAACTAGCTTGCATTTGAAGTAGAAAAGTTGCATGGTTTTTGGCTTTTTTGGGACATTGTGCATCTAGAATGATGAATGTTTTCTCCTTCTTATAGCATAGATTTCATTGAAATGAAAAGATTGCATATTCATCTCTTTGCATAAATTTCGAGTCAGTCAAAACACCATATTGTCCATGCCATTTTCCTTTTGAGTAACAACAACCTTAAAAATAAAGCGCTAAACTAAAAATTGATTAGACATTTTTACATTTTTTGGTAACAAACCTACATCATATTAGTTGTATGGCTTTAGAATAGGTGTGAAAGATAACTTTCCAAAGATACAAACAAACATAGAATCTTGTGTTAGGGAAAGGTGAAATCCAATTGCTACATTTTGTCCTGGGAAGCCCTTCTCACACAAGGGTCAAACTTGAGGTCGCATTAAGATTGGCAGGGTTACTCACCCTGCTTTGTTGGTCTTGGTGTAGATATTGTGTGTATTATAGGGGTCGCTTGAAGGTATACCCACAATGATGAGTGGAACCCTTTCAAGTTGATTTGAGGCCAGATACCCTGCGCTTGCGCATAAATCAGACTGTCGATTGTTTCCCCAGGAATCACTATTATAGTTGGCAACCTTAGTGGCCTATCTCTTTAGGGTATTTATACAAGGTGACTGTGGAGGGGAAAGTCTTCATGGTACCTGGAATCGACGTTGTCCGAACTCACTTAGGATCCTTAGAGGGTATACCCATGATTATGTGTGGGAGCTTGCACCAAGGCATAAGTCCATTAAGCAGGTTGTCAACGTAACTTTTCCACCCACTCTATATCATCCCCTTATTACTTTGTTCTCATGATGTTGGATTTCATCACCAACTAGTGTGCTCATTGTGAGAAGGTTTTTTTTGCTTATCTGCTGACTAGATTTTTAGCGCATGTTGTTTGTTCTCCCTAGCAAAATCTAGGTTGGATATTTATTGCTTATGGCATCAGTTCCTAGAATGACCAATGAAGGAACCCCTTTGCCAAGGGAAACCTTCATTTTTCCTTCTTATAGAAACATTGGTCCTCCTTACATCGTTACTTTGAGCCTTCCAGGTCTCACAATTGGGTTACCAGTATGGTTGTTTTCCACTTTGCTGATCTCGAATGCAGGTGCTTCAGATGTAAGCACACCACCCACACATCAACCTCATGTCAACCTTTCTCCTTATTCACCTGTCAAGTCTCCTTCCATTTCTCCTTCTTTGTGTAGTGAAAGCTCTAAAGAGAGTAGCCAGGTTGATAAGCAGAAGAAGAAATGAAAAGATAAGAAGAAGAACTAGAAACAGACCAAGCCTCCAACCATATTAGATGTTGGATCCAAGCATCCAGCTACTATTAATCATACTAGGAGTGTTGATGAGGTTGATAAGATTAAAATGAAGAATCTGAAAGCCAAATTCCCATGCAGTATTTGTAAGGGTGACCACTTTCTAAGTGATTGCCTTGGTTTTCCCAAGGTATTAGCAACGTGTTCCTCCACATCATTGGTCCATACTAGACATGAAGGTGATACCCCATCAAATAGTAACGTTAAGGTTGGCAAGAACAAGAAAACTGTCAAATTTCCTTGCATGTTATGCAAAGGTGATCATTATTTTCAGCTTTTCCCTTGTATGGACGAGGCTTCTTCTCTTTTGGAAAATTTTCAACTCCCAACTGGTTATCATAATATTTCCCCCAACCCATCATTAGTTGATGGAATAGTCAATCTGGTTCCATCCCTGGTCAGTCCGATTGATTAGGTGGTCAATCTAGTTGCATCCTCAGTTGAACCACTAACCAAATTAGTTGATCCAGTTCCATCATAGATCAGACCCGATTTTCATCTGAAAATTGAAACCCAAGTGAATGATCTAGTCCAGTTATTGGTCAATCCCACCCTTCATCTAAAGATTGCCAATGTGTTCAATCCCACTCCTCCTCTGACAACTGCCAAAATGGTTTCTCTGGTCCCTTCATCGTTCCATTCAGTTGATCATGTCGTCAATATGGTCACGTCCTTAGTTGAACCAGTTGACAAAGTTGTTGATCTGATCTCATCTTCAGTCAATCCCACTCTCCCATTAGAGAGTACAACCCAAGCGGTCGATCCGTATCCACCTATTTACCCCATTCTCCCCTTGGAGAATGAAACTCAAGTGGTCAATTTGATGTCGTTATCAGTCAATCCTACTCTCCCGTTAGAGAGTAAACCTGATACTTCCCATGTTTTTCTCATTGATACAAAATCTACCATGCTGGAGGGTATTCCTCCTTCTCCTGCAAAAACCCCTCCAAGTAATGAGGCCATCCTTTTTTATTAGGGTATGATAATTGGACCTCGTCTTCCCTCTCACATTCCTTTCAAGATTAAAATACAGGTTTGTGGTTGGGACATTCCTCATGCACTGATAGATGAAGGTTTTTCCATTAGTATTTTGTCCACTATTTCTTGGGAAGCTTTGGGTTATCCTCATCTTGTGTCAGTTAACAAATTTTTGTTCACATTTAATAGAAGAACCAATCACCCTTTAGGGATCCTTCCTTAGTTTCCCATAACTTTGGGAGGGAAAATTGTCTTTATTGATGTTATGGTAGTCCATGACCCCTTGGATTTTGATTTACTCCTTGGGAGAAATTATGTCTATGCCATGAAAGCTATTCTATCCACTCTTTTTCATGTGATATATTTTCCGCACGATGGAAGAATGGTGACTATTGATCAACTTTTGTTTATTGGCCTTGACTTTACCATCAACCCAATGACCTCCCTAAACAGGTCTTCTATGTAGTCGGTATCACCCGTGCCACAGGTCAATTATGTGGCATTGTCTCCCATGACTTCAAATTTTGATGACTTAGATCTAGTAGTTGACATAGTGATCTCTTCGGTAGGGATATTGGAGCTTGATTTCCTTACCCCTAATGTGACCCTCGACATGTGTTCCTTCTAGAGCATTCTTCTTCCATCCAATGAAGATATCTTGGAAGCCATGAATGAGTTTTGTCTCTCGACATGGTGTCCTTCCTGAGTATTATCCTCTTGGAAGCCATGATCAAGAAGAGGCCAGAAGCATAGTTTTTTTTATCTGTAGCAATCTCATTAAAAAATTAAATAGAGGCTATGAGGATAGTTTTCCTCTCTGTAGCAAGATCATTAAAAAATGAAACAAAAATATGGGGATTGAACCCGGATCCTTGAGAATAGTTCTTTTCCTATGTCAAGCTTGTTAAAAAATGAAACAATCACCTCTCCCATCAGGTCGATTCTTTTGATAGATCTCGTATATGTTGAGTCGAGTCTTTCGTTAGGTCTCATATTTGAACCTTCTTTTCATCCACCTGTATCCTTTTTCTCCATCTAGTACATAAATTGGTGACAACCTCAAAGTTGGTGAATGAATTGAAGCTAGGGGGGGCATGTTTCCAGCCTTTGATTATCTTTATGGAGTTATGTGACTAGATTTTCAAGTTGGGGGAAGAGTACCAACCATCCATGGGTATCCCAACCTTTGGAAATTACGTTGGGAATTTACAAGCATAGTTTAATTTTATTTCAAGATTGTTTCAAAATGAAACCAATACCGAGCTTAGTCTTTGTTCTTTCTTGTGCTTGAAAAAACATGAGAATGCAAATGAGTATACTTTTATCACTTTTTTGGACTCATAAAGGTTATATGAAAAAGGAACCCCCTGGAGTATTACTTAAGTTCTTTTCAGACTCTCTAAACATGAAAAGATTGTCGAGTGATCTTGCTTTCTTTCCCAATCAATAAAAGCTTTGAAACGGTGTCTTTCGAGTGATAGTTTATCTTTTTTTCAGCCTTGCGAGACTAAAATTACGAAAATGTACAACCCTGGAGTTGTCTTTAAGTTCTTTTCAGACTCTCTAAACATGAAAAATCATCGAGTTTACCTTCTCTGGACTCGTTAAAAAAATCATACATCGAAGGGACCATATGAGACCGAACCCTTACTTCTTCCAATTCATTAAACAAAGGAAGAGGGACTTACTGAAGGTGATTTATATCAATCACGTGTTACCCTCCTCAAGATCATTAAAATAAAAATAGGTACTCATCTGTCTGGATGGGGGAAAAATTGAAGGAAGAATGACAAGAAGTTTTTGAAAACATTACAAGTCACTCTTACGGTCGTCCTTGAACACAACACTTTTTCTTTGCATGCACTTAAATCCATTGAACCTATACACTTAACCAATCCTCTAAGTTTCCATACTCCTTTGGGTCACCCGACGAAAGCCACAATATCCATTGCATCATCATGTTTTGTTCCATGTCATGTTTTTGTTGTTGTGCCTCAATGTTCAATGGAAGTATCTACCTCAACAGTCAACCATCACAAATTTCTTGTTTCAATACCTGTGTCATTCCATGTTCATTTGATCCACCAATTTAAAACTCTGTGTCTATTTCGTGTAGTTTATGGGGGATACATCAAGGTCCTCCTTCGATGATTCTATTCCTATCAACTTCAACACATTATTCAGGAACTAGACTTAGAAACCAATTAGTACCTTGGGACATGCATGCCTCAATGGCAGGCCTCCTCGCTTATGAAAGTGGGTTTACATCATTGACCTCTGATCAGATGATTGCACAGATGTTCAACTTCAACTCATTTATTCGCATTTGTTGGAATGTACTAGGGTACCTTGGGAATCATTAACATCAATGGTGATTTCCCTCGCACTTGTTAATGGTTTACCTCATTGACCAATAATCAAGTGGTTTATGCCATGTTCAACATTAGGACATCTATTCACATGGTTAGATTCATACTACATCGAGATCAATAGGAAGACCCTGGGTTGAATAATCACTTTGATATGTACTTTGCCCAGGTTGTGGCAAAGTTTCTATTGAATATTGACACATATACTATCACACAGATCCACTTTGTATTGGTCCATGGCTATGTCTTGTCGTCTTGTAGATCCACTATGTATTTTTCATTTCTATGATCAGTTCATGTCATGGGAGTATATATCCACATTGTATATTGGGTGGCTATACATTTTTGTTCATACAATTATGGATCCACAGTGTAGTTTATGGCAGTCATACCTTGCAAGTCTTTATCACCCAAGCATCGGTATGCCTGCCTTGGGTTTGAAACATATCATAACATTTCTCTGATGGTTGTGTGCATCTTCTTCTAGGTTCTCCGAGTCCATACCCTTGCTTGAAAAATTATACAAAGTACTTCAGTCATCAATTTTCATCTTCTAACTTTGCACTTTGGGGGGAAATATGTTACACAATAAAATCACTTACTTCAATGATGTCCTATTGTCATCATTTCAAGTGTCGCAAGTGTCACATTTTGGTCTCAAGTGTTACAAGTGTCACAAGCATCATACTACCATTTCGCCTATGTCGTTTCTCTAATGACATCACAGGGACACTTAAGACACCTTCAAATAATGGTTTAATGAAGATAAATCATTTGATGAAGAGTACAAATAATTTTCCATGAAGAAAACCACTTAAAAATCAATTTTGAAGGCCAATGCCCCTCTACCTACTATCAGGGAGTGCTAGCGCTCCCTACCCCTCTTTGGGGGAGCCTTCCAGCACTCTGTGCACCCTTATGGGGGAGTGTTGGGATTTTTTAAGAAAATTATCAATAGTGCTTCCCTACCCACTGTCGAGGAGTGCCATTGCTTCCTACCCTTCTTTGGGGGAGAGTTGCAACACTCTGTGTCCCATTCTTAGGGAGTGTTGGGTTGTTTTAGGGAATCTTTGACTGTTGAGAAAAATCAGGGAAAAATCCCCCTCATCTCTAGAGTTAGTTGGATTTGAATCTGAGGTCAAGGTTGGATCTTAGGGAAGACCCACAAGTGATGGAGAAGGATACTCAACCTATCCCAAGAATATCTAAGGTGGTTGGCCCTCTCCAAGCTTATATAAGGAGGCTTTCTCATGGTGAAAAGGATATGGAAGTTTAGAGGAATCAAACTTATGGTCTCATAAGGGATATTTATTAGTGAAAGTTACAGTCATTTTGATACGAATTTGCCAAAAACGAAAAATTTATTCCTAAGTGGATACAAACTTTAATAATTAATTATTTTTTGCAATATTACAGGAAGACTTATATAACTTAGAAAAGGTCCTTATCAGATGTCAAGAAATGAATTTGTCCTTAAGTCATGAAAAATGTAAAATGTTTTTGCAGAAGGAGTGGTTTTAGGGCATCACATTTTATTGAAAATTTTACAATGATAGTTGCACCCTTGATTGTATTGTTCATAAAGGATGTTGATTTTCTTTGGACTAAGTAGTGTCAAACTGCCTTTGAAACCTTGAAAGATAAGTTATCTGTAGGACCAATTATTATGGGGGGAAATTAGGCTCTCCCATTTCACATATCCACTTATGCCTCCAAAACTGCAATAGGAGGGGCATTAGGGAAGAAAGAAGACCAACAATCCTATGCCATTTATTTTGTGAGCAAGAACTTGTCCCCTACTTAGTTGAAATATACAATTACCTAAAAGGAATTATTGACGGTAGTTCATGCTATTAATAATTTTTTCCACTACATCATAGGTTACAAAGTATTTGTACACACAGATCACTTCACCACTAGATTTCTCATGAATAAACCCATAACCAATGCTCGAGTGACTAGGTAGCTCCTGCTATTCCAAGAGTTCAATATCACTATCCTTGACCGACCTGGAAAGGAGAATTTTGTAGATGATTTTCTTTCACGCATAAAAAATGAGGATGATGACATTCCCATTGATGATAGTTTCCTAGACGAGCACCTTTTTTCCCTTTCTATAAATACCCCATGGTTTGAAGATATGGAAAATTATTTGGCTACTAGGAAGTTACCATCTCATTTGTGACCTCGTGAAAGAATATAATTATTATGCAAAGTTCCAATTACTCTTGGGTTGGCCATGAAATTTTTCGTAAAGGTCCAGATTTGATTATTCGTAGATGTGTCCGAGAAGATGAGATACCAGAAATCCTATGAAGTTGTCATGATGGACCATGTAGTGGCCATTTTGATGACAACCATATTTCATATAAGTTGTTACATTCAGGACACTATTGGCCTAGAATTTTCAAGGATGTTTCCAAGTATGTGAGGAGTTGCGATAGTTGTCAAATTAGGATAGGAAGACCCACGTCATCTGATGAAATTCCCTTGCATGCCCAAGTTATGATAGAACCTTTCGAGAAATGGGCCCTTGAATTTGTAGGACCAATTTTAGACATGTCTCGTAAGAAAAATTATATTTTCGTTTGTACAGATTATGTCACCAAGTGGGTAGAAGAAAAATCCCTATTTAGGGCTACATAAAAATCCGTTTTCAAATTCATTTATGAATACATCTTCACCCACTTTGGTTTTCCTCGTGAAATTTTTACAGACCAAGATACTCAATTTACTTCCAATCTGATGAGAGAACTAATGGAGAAATATGGGATCATGCACTGTAAGTCTTATCCATACCACCCACAACCTAGTGTTCAAGTATAGTCCACAAAAAAAGTTTTGTAAGTTATCTTAACAAAGACTGTTCAATTGCATTATCGGTATTGGGCTGATAGGCTTCTAGAGTCTTTTCGGGCACATCAGACCACCTGGAGAAACACTATTGGGCATACCCCTAATGAGATAGTGTATGGGAAGCAAGTACTTCTAGCAATATAGTTCCAAGTAAGGACCTTTCGTATTTCCATAGAATTGGGATTAAAATTAGATGAGGCTCAGAAACAACGAGCCCTATAGTTAAACGAGTTGGATGAGATCAGGAAATATGTTATCCAATGAACAATATTAGTCCAAAACCAGAGGAGCAAGTGGCATGACATGTTTATTGAGAACAATCACTTCCAACCTGGTGATTGGGATTTGTTGTTTGAATCCCAATTTAAAATCTTCAAAGGAAAACTTACCACTCAGTGGTTGGGTCCTTATGAGGTAGTTACCATGTATGACAATGGGGCTGTAAAAATCAAAACAATTGACGATGGACAAGTCTCCTTCATAGTAAATGGACACCGACTCAAACTTTATCACAGACCCACGTCCAAAGAAGATTTTCTATAGGTCATGTCAACTAACAAGGCATTGGCCTTAGTATATGGGGAAGTCCCCCCTTGTTCTTGAATGTTTTTTTCTGAATTTTAAACTGAACATATGTAAATAATTTTGAATTTTGTTGATAGAGACTTATGTAGGTATTTATTTCAGTGGGAGTAGACAATTTCAAGGAGATATAAAGGAAGGTTTTTTCTTCAAAATATTGCTATATTTGAACCTTGTTCTCTGCTAAACATCAATTGAATAATGACTTCTTGTAATTAGCCACATTTTTGCAAATATTTCCATCTTCTTTTTCTCAATGCATATTTAATAGCAGATGCTCTTAAACCTTCACCACTAGATATAAGAAAGTGATACCTTAACCATCAAACTTAGAGGTTATTCATACAGTTTTCCCAAGAACCCTGAGTAAGTGAGTAAAGTATGTTTATTAAAGAGTAACAAGGAGGTGTGATTGGCAGTTAACCATGGAAACATCACAATAACTTTTAAAAAAAAAAAAAAGTCAGTTGAGCCTAAAGATACCTTTATGTTCTTTCCCAATGGTACCATCCACTACACACTAAAAATGCTTGATTATATCATATATTTAGATAGGCCACGTCCACTTAAGTACCCCTTACATCAGGAAAATCTATAAGGAATATATAAAGGAAAGTCATCCTCTAACATAAATACCATCCCAATCTAAAAAATAAATAAAAGAGAAAAAAGTTATTTTTAGAGATGCCCCCCAATATTCTTGCACAAAGAAATCTTATATTAAAATATTAAAAGATAGAGGGCCAGTCTCTGAGGGTGTAAGAGGATAAATCGTCGGGATACTAAGAATTTCTACTGGCAATGGGTACCGGCCTGTGGTATGACTAGGTAAACCCGTTGGAGTACTGAACAGGCTTGCTGGCAATGGGGCATTCTACCTAGCAAGGATGATATTCTGAAAAAATAATAATAAGAAATTCCTAAATCTTAAACTTGTCCCGATGTACGAAATTACTTGTAGACAAAGCTGACACAAAGTAGTTATGTTTAATCTAAGGTTAATTAAGTCCATAAATCTTCCACTGGGAACTAACTTTGACACTATCTTGAAACTCTCTCACCTACCTCTTCTTAACTATATGTAGGTGGGGCCATATTCTACCCGCCTCATCAGACCGACATGTGAAATTTATCTCTACACTTAACAAGCTGTAAATATTCATCTATTGGGAGAATTTAATAGGTTCCTATATTTTTTATTGTGAGGTGTCACAATACTTATGAGTGGGGGAGGGGTTTCATGAGTTGACAAATGAAAACACTGCCTATCTATAATCCATGAGAATAAGTAGAATCTTTGTAAAAAAATTTGTATATTGTTTTTTTATGATATGGGCTATTATATCAAAAAATATATTTTTTTATTGAAATGCTCACTGTGTCTTATAAACCTACTGTATATTTCTTCAACATACCACTTAGCTGGTTTTTCTCTACAGAATGTTCATTATAGACTATGATTACATGCCTTCTAATATGCAAGATAGAGGAACATATTGTTATGATGTGTGAGCATGATGAAAAAAAACGTAATAATGAAACACTCTTATCCTATCTCTACTCCTGTTCACTATGACTATCAAAGTGTTTAAAAATGAGTGCTATGGATAAAACATCCATTAGAGGATGAACAAATTTCATTTCACATAGGAGTACCATATGGAGTTCCATATGGACTGTCGTATGGAGTTCCATTTGAAAGACCATATTGGGTGCCATATGGAGGACTGGATGATGAGCCATATGAACGATTGCATGAGGTACATACACACAATAAATGACCACGATTTCAGGTAACCAGGAATTGTTTGAATTTATTTGGTTGTTCAGTTGTATGATGAGATAGTTGAATGGCAATTAAGAGTTAAATGATACAATTTTTGAACACATTTTTATGATCAAATGTCCAAGTCGAAGACTTTGACATTGATCTAACTCCTTTATCATTACAATTGCCTCCAAAAGATACTCTTCGAATTCAAAATTGACGCAGCCATACTCACACATGGCAACTCATGTGTGATGAATTCATGAATGAACTCAACCATTTCCACCTTGGGCACATTCAGAATCAGAGGGTTATCTTAAATTGTTATCTCATTCATACATTGTTCTCATCCTCTGCCCAATTGTGCTCACCCTTTGTCCAATTGGGCCCGTTCGCTGTCCAATTTCTCTCCTCTACTTGCCTCTCCACTGTCACCATGCCCAAAATATATGATTCATCCTCCTATGTTGACCTCTTTTCTATCCCCAACTTCGCATAGTGTTGGGAGGTCTTCCTTCATGCGGGGTGGGGGTCATTCTTGGACCATATGCAGGGCCATGATGACAACGTTTCTCTACAATTTTCCCTCAGATTCGATGGAAGGATGGCACGTGTGGGGTCTCTGGCCTTCTTGGTCTCTGAGGAGTCAATTGCCTCAACCACCAAGCTTCCTAGGGTTAGATATTGTTGGTTCAAACACCACTAGTTGCCACAGGTGAGCTACAACAAATTCTTCAAGCCTAAGTTTTAGAATTTTTCTAGAGTTAAGGGATAATCAAAAGAGTGGATTAAAGATGAGCTAATTAACCTCCTAATAGTCGTCACCATAATCATCACTTGTGAAGGTACATATTTTGTTTTTAAAGCTTGCCATTTTCGATTATTAGCTCATTTCCCATTCAATAAGCCATTGAATTTTCCTTTTTACTTATTGAAAAATCTTGAGAAGATGTCTTCCCAAGTACGAAAGAATGTGGCCAATCCTCATAACATCCTAATCCACCTTGACCTCATCAAATTTCTTGTTATAGCCGAGTTGGAAAAAAGGGGAAGACATGGGATGAATTTATTTATCAATTTTCAAACCCCCATGTCACAATCAATACTAGCAAGAAATCAATTGGGTTAGGGACTGTTACTCCATCCAAACCCCATTCTCCAAAGACTCCAAACCCTCCTACTCAATCTATCTATCTACTGGAACAAAAGAGCAATAAACTTGTTGATACCCCTACATCCTCATCAAGCAAGAATACTAAGAAGCCTATTGATAAATCTCCAATGTCTTCAACATTTATTGATCCTACACCCAAAAAGTAAAAAGACGAAATTCAACAAGATTTCCATGCAGTGCCTACAAATAGGAGAGGAGACAATCGATTCAGAGGAGAATCTTTTGGAAAAAGTACCTGGAATACAAGTGGGAAGCCTAATGTAAAACACCCAGGAACTCCAGATCCGATCCAAGTATCTTTTGATCTTGAAATCTCCCAAAAAATACTTAGCGAGGTTTCTGCAGAAATTTTGGATCCTAATAAAGAAGCAAAATCTGAACTCATTCCCCCTCATAAACCATTTGTTACTCCTACCTCACAGATACCTACACCAGATCCCAAAATTGATAGACTCTCTACATCCTTCAAGGGATCCAAGCCCTCCTCTAAGATATCTGATCATACTCTAGCCATTGAAAAATTACAAGAAGAAAATGTTCAGCTGCTGCAACAATTAGAAGAGAGGAAGACCATGGATAGGCATCTCCACCACGATAATGCAATATTACAAGAAAAGGTGAATTCCCTCCAACGATTGGTTGATCAAATGACCAATGAAAATCGTATCCTCCGTGCACAATTGAAACACCACAAGAGGTCCAAGACAAAATCTTAAGGGCAAGAAGCTTCTAAAGCTAATCCATCCCCTGCTCAACAAGTCTAGTCATATTGGGAAATTTATTTTTGTTTGGAGTGGGACATGAAAAACCTTAGGTGTGGGGGTAATGTTGGGCCCATGATTTGGTTGTTTTATGATGATGATTGAATCCTTTTTTTACCAATATTATATGTGTATTTAACCATTTTGAAGAAGTTTTGAAGGATTTTATATCAATTTGTCATAGCTTTATACCAGGTATGTGCAACTGAAGTTTTTCAATGGTTTTGAGTTAAATTCTATTTGATTTAATGTTTAAAAGAATCTAATGCACGATATATGTGTCACATAATGAATTCCCAATGAAAATTTCCATCTGACAGCGCATTCGACACTTCATCCAACACCTGATCTGGTACTTCATCCAGCACTGTGTCCAACAATGCATCCAACACTTGGAGCGTAGGCGAGTTTGTGGTTTTTATATTGGCGGTCTGTGCTAGGAGAATCGACGACATGGGTTTTGTTCATCGTCATGGACTTCACCTACCGATATCTTGACATCTCAGATTAAACAATTATGCTAATCATTGAGTGGCTCGTTTAGTTTCTAGAAGCTAAAGACTATTAGCATGCATTTAATGGAATTTACCATTTTTAGAAGAGGTTGACCCTTCCAATGGTCGACCTATTGAATTGTAATCATTATAAATACCACAGTAGTGGCCAGACTATATGTTAAGAACCGTTAGAATCCATTTTCGCTGTATAACTTAGACATTTATGCAAACTTGTGCTAGACTACGTTTTTTACTTTAATGCCAGAACCATGTTGATTTAGCTCGTGTTTGGCTATTGAGAAGTATCCACGACCTACTGGGGGGGCCACCAGTGGTATGGGCGAATACTTTGATAGATAGATTGCATATTTCAGTTGTGTAGTTATCATTTATTTCATTCCCTGTTATATGTGTTTTATCATTTTAAATATTGTGTGTTTGTTGTTCATCATTTAATCGTTTAATTCCCTTTTTGCAAGTTTCTTGTAGGAGATAGTTTCTATTATGATGTGTATTTTGTTTGTTAGTGAATGTATTTCAAGCTACTAACATATATTGCGTGTTAAAATGTTGAATTGAATTTCTGCAAGTTAAAACAGAGTAGGTAGAACAAAGTATTAATTAACACAGAGTACATAGTTTCTTTTACAAGTTTCGATGGATTAATAATTGCGAGTTTTGTTAATTTAATTATCAGTTTAGTTATGTTTTCCTGAATCTATTTTGCTTATCAATCTTTTTGTAGTTTGCTAAGATAGAAGTAGGTTCTTGATTATGTTTTTACAAGCATTTTAATTTACAATCTGAGTTTTTAATAATGGATTTAGCTTAGTTTAATTTATGAGATATCAGTTCTAGATTTGAATAGAAATTTTTAAGTAGAAGTTGAATTTGAGTTAAGATTTTAGTTACGAGTTTCTAATCGTTTGATTTTTCTTAAGTTAGCATAAGAGTTAATTTAAATTAGTATGCGTGTTTTTCTTATCATCAATGATTGATGCATGAATTGAGAGATCACATGGATTTTCAGGATAGTTGATATTTCTTCTATGATGGCTAAGCTCTTCTTAGATTGATTGATTCATACTTTTCATTTCTCCATAGAAGTTAATATTGAATTTATTCCTCTTGAGCTATCACTAATCGTTATATGCCATCGTGATTTCATAAGGCACCGAAGACATAATCATCATATTTAAAGTTTCTTGTTATTGTAGATTACGAATAGTTGTTGATTAATCTTTGAATATTGTCATGATTCTTTTAATTAAGTAGGTTAATATTTCCATTTGCAGATTAGAAGTTATTATTATTTTTATCTTAAGAATAGAGTTTACTTGCTGAATAGTTGTGATTAGTTACCTGTTGAGTATTTTTTATTAATTTACTTGCTGAAGAAGTTTTAATAGGTCAGTTGTTTGATTGTTTACTTGCTTACTTGTTTATGCTCATTAATTTGAATAAATTTAATAGATTATTTTTCTATTGTTTTTTCTCATTAAATTTAATAGATTTAATATATTACTTGTTGTTTCTCATCAGATTAAATAGGTTAACTTGTTCAAAGTAGGGTTTTGATATGCTTCTTTAGGAATAGTCCATCGATCCATTGTTCAAAATATGCTTAGAGTAAATAGTTTAATTTATTTAATAGGGTTTACTCATTTATAGTATTTTCTTAAGTATCTTGACCCTTAGATAGACCATCTCCTTAGTTAGATCATACTTCCTCTAGCTTTTCTGCCTTGGCATATATAGTTCTACAACTCTAATTTTAATTACCCTGGGTTGACAATTTAATTGATGGATTTAGTGCATATAGAACATCCATCAGATATAATCAAAGAAAACTAAGACAAAATGATTGAGAAAAGGATCGAAGGACTAGTACATATTGAAAAAATTGCAATGACTACTTGCGACGAAAGTACCCTTTCGTCGCAAAATTCAAGAGAAAGAGTTCAAATTTTCAATTTTATTATAAATCCATCTATATTTGTCACTCTATCGACGAATACATATGTTGGGCGCTCTTGTGACAAATGTGAATATAGTGGACTATTGTCACTCTTGCGACGAACTTATGGATTCGTCGCAAGACCGACGTTAACCATTGACTATTACACTATTTGATAAAGTCAACATTCCCTGTTATTCTCTTTGATAAAGTCAATATTGATTTGGTCAATTTTCGTCACTATTGCGACGAAAAAAATATCTATAAATATTTTGCGAATTAGTTATGTTGTGACAATCTTGCTATAACAACGACGATTTAGAAAGGGTTTTTTTGTGTGGAAGAATGTCACAAAATATTAGAGGTGGGAAAAAATTTAAATAGGGTGATGGTAGATGTTGTTTCCCTTGCAAAAGATGTTGCACTACACGTCCCATAATAATTTTAATAGCAACAACTAAAAAAAATTGTATGAAATATGGGCACATTGATGGGGATCAAATGAATATCATCCCGTTGTAATTATTAGCTATATATTCATTATATGTTTTTATATTTTCGATTGTGTGTGTGTGTGTGTGTGTGTGTGTGTGTGTGTGTGTGTGTATTGTTTGAATATTTGTTATACACACTAATTTTTCATGATTGTTTGTAATTATAAAGTTAGAGTTTCCCTCTATATTTTTGCAAAATATTGCACCACGTAGTAGTAGAAATGATGTTGTACAAGCTGAGGAACATGATCAAGAAAATGAGGATCTCATGGAAGAATATGATGGGAAAATTCAAGTTAATGATCCCATGGAAGAAGATGATGGGACAAATCAAATGATCCAAGATTTGTTTTCTCAAAAGGATAAGGATGAGGACAATGATGGTATTTATGATGAACCTCTATTAGAAAAGGAAAATAAATTACTTTATGAAGGATCAAGAGAAAATATTATCTCCACTGCATTGTTGCTAGTGAACTTAAAGGTTATGAATAATTTATCGAACACTTGTATGACACAGATCCTAAGGTATGTAATATGTTTCATCTCATATTATACATAAATGTTGAATTTTTTTTATTTGTTTTTAGTGTTAATTAATGTGTAAAATAAGAATGCAATTTTTACGATTAATATTCTTTACATTAACTAGCTATTTGTTATGTTGTAGATTGTTAGGTGAATTTTTGTTAGCATCATCAAATATTTTAACTCACACATATTGATATTTCCATGTCATTATGAAAGACATTGAAATGGATTATCAAGCTATAGATGCATGTCCTAATGATCATATTATATATTATGATAAAAAATGCTTCGAAAATAGAATTCCTGCAATATCTTATCAGTAGATATCGAACCGATCAAGTAGCAAAAAGGCTGCCTTGAAAGGTTCTTCGTCATATTCCCATAATTCCACGTTTGCAGTGATTTTTCAGGTGCGAAAGAATAACACAATTTATGGATTACCATGCATGTAACATAAGTGGATATGGTGTTCTTCGAATGTGTGCCAATGGTTATGAATTTAGGGAAATTGAGGAAAAATGGGCAGATTTCAAAGATGAACCTCGTAATGTTAGGCTTTCATTGGCAGCTGACGATGTTAATCCATTCAGAGAGCCTAGGTCTATTTACTCAGTGTGGCATATTTTTTTTTATCAACAATAACATTCCTCCTTGGATGTCAATAAAGAGGGAGTACATAATGTAGACAATTATTGTTCCAGGTATTTGTTTACATTAAGTTTTTGAATCTAACATTTTCATTTGTTTTATTTTTTTCATAATAGCTTTTGTTTATTTATTTACTTATATATAAATCTCATGGTTATAGTAATTATGTGTAATTTCAAACAACTAGGTAAGTACTAGATTAAATATATGAATGTATATATTGAGCCTCTTATCGTCGAGTTACTAAAGTTATGGATTGGCATCACTATGTATGACATATGTAAACCAAACGGGGAGAAGAAATTTAAATTACATGGAATACTTTTATGGACAATTCATGATGCCCCAAGACTAACACATTTTTGTGGTATGTAGAATTCAATTTCTCTTTAATACTATATAATTTTTTAAAGATATCATGTTGCATGCTTAATTTTTAAATAATCTCATTGTATAATTGACATTAATCCATTTGTTGCAAGTCTTCAAAGAAAGGGTAAATTTTCATGTCTAGTTTGTGGTCCTAAGATGAAGTATCATCATTAAAAATTTTTAGGAAAGGTGGTGTTTGATGAGTATAGGCACCTCCTCCCTAAGAACCATAGGTATCGTACTACTGAAAAAACATCTTTTTAATGGGAAAGAAGAGACTGGTTTAAAATCACGAAGAATGACACCTCACCTATGGAGGTTAGAATATAATATAAATCATCAGCGTATGAAATTTCTTTATGTATTGTATATCATGAAATGTTTTGAATGTTTATTTTAATCATTGAATTTATTTTACCATAGTGGATAATTATTTTGTGATTTTGTTTATGCTTCATGAAGGCCTCCATCATGAAGTTATTAATAATGGGCTTCCATGAGGAATGAAATGTTATCCCACTCAACTCATGAGTTTTCCCTACTATGAGGAGCAAAAAATAGCTCATTTGTTTAATACAATGAATATCGGTAAGAATGTGACAAAAACATTATGGTGAATCATAGATGGTAGGAGGGATAAAGAAAAAATTGTCAAAATTTGTATTGACATTCATGAAGCTAATAATGCAATGTGAAGTGTGATCTTATCGAATAGAGATGGACTAGACCAAAATAACCTTCCATGGTTATTAACAGAGCAACAAATCAATGATGTAAAAGAGTTCGTTCAAAGAATTAAATTTCCCATGGGTTTTGCTTCAAACATAAATAATATCCTAACGAAGAAAGGTGAATTTGGTGGGGTAAAAACACATGATTGGCATACCTTCATTAAGTTAATAATTTTGGTATACATATTTATATATATTGGCCTTATACATCTTTTAATTTTAATTGTTTTTTCATCTACTTTGGTTTAAACAAATAACTATTCATTTTTTTTGTTATAGTATGTTCTACTACTATCTCTCCCAAATGACTTTGACAACAATGTCAAACAAATTATATATGATCTTGGAAAATACATGAGGTAAGTAGTTGTGATTTATATGCAAAATGTTCTTTCAATTTGTTGTTGTACTTAATGACATGTGTTTTACTTGTAATGTAATATATTATATTATGTTATGTTGAAACATGTTATTTTCTTGTGTCATGATCTCATGTAGATGGTTTTCATTGAAAGAAATCCATGAATATGATATAAAGTATTGGAAGAGAGAAATTCCTCATCTAATGTGTGAAATGAAAAAGTATATACCTCCAACATTTTTTAATGCACAAGAACACTGTTGAGGAAAATATATGAAATTATCTTACTCAAGCATTTTCAAATCTTACTTGGCTAAGGAAATATAGACGGGAATATAACCCTATGTTTATAGCCTCAAAAATTGTTTCCCAATCCACAAGTATTAGTTACAAGGGCTTAGGATGATTTTTTAGAATAAAAGATTGTTGTAAAATTCAAATTTTTTATATAATTTTTTGAATATAACCGATGCAAAAGTAAATGTGGAGACAAAATAAAAAATACCAAGTCACATATTAACACAGATGAGATAGAATAACAATCGCTTATTTCATTCCAAGAAATCAAAAGAATCATTCTCTTTACAAAAATCCCTGAGGGAGTTTGGACCAAATTCAAACTTAGATATCCCCGATGAAAACCATACAGAAGGACTCTAATGGGAAGCAAAAAATTGAACTTCAAAATCTGGATCCACCTGCCAAAAATTGTTTCCCACTTGACTCTACACAATATCCTTTATCAGTCATGAAATTTAATTCATAAATAGACAACTCTACACAAACTATCAAAGATAGATCAACAACTCTGAAAAAAAAGTGTATGAATGATGTAATTCACCTTTGAAGCTTGTTGTCTACAATAGGACCCCGTTGTCATAAAAGAGGATTAGGCTTTTAATGAATTGAAGAATGAATGAAAACTGAACTATCTCATTAAAACTCAAGAGAAAACCTTAGTATGCTTTCTCCTTCTATTCGCCTGTTGTTCTTCCTTCTCATTTTTCTTTTATGCATCCCAAATTAGTTTAAGTAGTTCAATTACTTCAGTTAGTTAAGTTAACTAAAACTCAACTAACTTTTAGTTAGGAGAAAAATTAATATAATAATAATAATAACGGTCTTTTATTAAATAATAACTAGTAGGTGGGACCCCTTGTGACTCCCTTTAGTTTCTTAACAAAAATAAACATAACTAGTCAATTAATCAAACACATCCCTCCTTGTGACTCCCATAATCATTCTCATAATTTTGAAAATTAAATATCAATGATATTTTAAATCATATCCAAACATATAATATCCAAAATATCCAAAAATAGTATGATGTCCAAAAACTTCATCATTCCACTGTTCTCAACAAAAAAATAATAAAATATACTAAAAAACCGTATTTCCCACTTTGGGAGGCAATTTTCCCTTTCTTGTTTCTATATCTTTTTGACTTTCCTGAATTAGCCTTTGGCTGTGTAGAGCCTTGAGGCTTGATCTCAATGATTGTTGAAATATTGGTTGTTGTCATTGATGTCAACCCTAGTCATGGGTTTTGGACCGCAAGATTGATAAAGGTATTTCGACATGAAGGACAATGCACATGCATATACAACACCCATGAATGGATAGTATACATCATGTTGTTTCCAATGGTATGTGGCATGTCACGTGGATCCTCGTGGTTGAGGAGAAATGAATTTTTGAAGATGACAAAGTGAATTGAATAAGGAAGTACATGTATGCCCTAAAGACAATTAAAGAAAAGAATTACAAAATAAGAAAGTGTCAGGTCGGCCCTAATGTTAAAATGAAGTGACATAAATGTTATAAATAAACATCATTATACATTTATTTTGATACAAGTCGAAATTGGGAGGAAATAAGAAGTAGAGAAGGCCGGATTTCAAGGGAGGATGAAGTCTTTTGGTGATGTGTTTTAAGGTATGTTATTTTCAGGTCACCTTACCATTTTTTCTGTAACATTTTTTCTAGAATCATTCAGATGGTTAAATTTCTATGGTATTGAGAATACATATCAAGGTACCTCTGGTAAATATTTCATCTCTTTATTCACTACAATTATGGATATACACTCTATTTAAGATAGGGTTTGTGACCAGTCTTGAAGCTAGTTAATAAACAGGTGTTCTGGGTAAAATAGTCCTAACTTCTTCATCGAGAATCCAAATGATGTGGGATGAATTTCATTGGAAAGAGTACAGACTGTAGTTTCTTTTGTATGAGTTTCAGAATCAGATGTTAAATATTGACCGCAGGGCATTCTGTACAAGTTCGGTCTTCTGAATAGACCGGAATTGAATAAAGTCTACCATTCTTTCTATAACTTCCTTTTGGGGAGGATTCATGGAGTGAAACTTGGAGTAGTTTCAGAGAATACATTGAGTAATATTATATGCAGGATCAAATTACTCTAAGAATTTAAGAATTGCAGAAATTTAAGAAGTCTCAGGAAGCATTATCACGTTCTATGTGATGATTTAATGTAAAGTTTTATTATCTCTCATACATTCTTAGGTGGAAGGAAGGGGAAAGGATGGAGAGTTCAAATCTCTCTTGATATTGGAGGATTGTATCTTCCTCTTGGAGGTTTATCCCTCCCTTTACATTTGGAAGTTGTAGCTAACTTTGGAAGTCATTACTTCCCTTGAACAATAACTATTGATTATTTCTCATATATTGTGCATGGTGTATTGTGGTGTATTGGTGTAGCTCTTATAATATTGTTCATTGATCATTGGATATAGATGAATGGTTTAAGTATAAGTTGAAAAAGGTTTTAAATTGTACTTGATACTGATTCACCCCCTTCTCAGTATCAACAATTGGAATCAGAGTCGGTTACCTTTAGTACAGTTTAACCACTGGAAGGAAGATTCTAAGAAGAAATGGAAGACNATTCCACCATTTGATGGAAGCAATTTTGAATACTGGAGTAATAGAATGGAAACTTACTTGAAAGCTCTTGGGGAAGATGTTTGGTTCTTAGTTGCTTTAGGATACAATGATTTGAAGAAACCAAAGACTACAACTTGGAAGGAAGCAAAAAGGAACAACAAATTAGAAATAGATACCATCCTGGATGGATTGACAGATTTAGTGAAATCCAAGGTGGGATCATGTGCATCATCAAAAGAGCTTTGGGAAAAGATACACGACCTTTATGTAAGGGAAGACGGAAAAGAAGAAGAAGAACAAGAAGAAGAAGAGGTTGTAGCAAATTACAACATCTCATATTTCAAAGAAGAAAATAGAGGTCAATTCTTTTTCTTTAATTGTGTAGGAG
>JASDQU010880683.1:38537-58679 GCA_032191745.1 Picea mariana
AAGTTGAATTTGGGAGGAAATAAGAAGTAAAAAAGGCCAGATTTCAAGGGAGGATGAAGTCTTTTGGTGATGTGTTCTAAGGTATGTTATTTTCAGGTCATCTTACCATTCTTTCTATAATTTTTTTTCTATAATGATTCATATGGTGAAATCTCTATGGTATTGAGAAGACATATCAAGGTACCTCTGGTAAAAATTCCATCTCTTTATTCACTATAACTATGGAGATACACTCTGTGGAAGATAGGGTTTGTGACCGGTCCTGAAGCTAGTCAATAAAAAAGTGTTCCAGGTAAAACAATCATAACTTCTTCATCAAGAATCCAAATGATGTGGGACAAATTTCATTGAAAATAGTATGGATTGTAGTTATTTTTGTGCAAGTTTCAGAATCGAATGTTAAATATTGAGCATGGGGCAGTCTGTACAATTTCGGTCTCCTGAATAGACCAGAATTGAATACAGTCTACCATTCTTTCTATAACTTCCTTTTGGGGAGGATTCAAGGAGTGAAACTTGGAGTAGTTTTAGAGAATACATTGAGTAATATTATATAAAGGATCAGAGTACTCTAAGAATTGAAGAATTGCAGAAATTGAAGAAGTCTTAGGAAGTATTATCAGGTTCTACGTGATGATTGGTTGATGGTGATGATTTAATGTAAAGTTTTATTATCTCTCATACATTATTGGGTGGAAGGAAGGGGAAAGGATGGAGAGTTTAAATCTCTCTTGATATTGGAGGATTGTATCTTCCTCTTGGAGGTTTATCCCTCCCTTTATATTTGGAATCTGTATCTACCCTTGGAAGTCATTACTTCCCTTAAACAATAGCTATTGATTATTTCACATATATTGTGCATGGTGTATTGTGGTGTATTGGTGTAACTCTTATACTATTGTTCATTTATCATTGGATATAGTTAAATGGTTTAAGTACAAATTGAAAGAGGTTTTAAATTGTACTTGATATCAATTCACCCCCCTCTTAGTATCAACAATGATGAGATGAGAAAAATCATCTCTCAAGTGCATGCGGGATGAAAGAGATTTGGATGAATCACTTGAGGGAGAGGAAGGGGCAGAAACAATTTTTCCTTAGTCATGC
Source organism: Picea mariana (assembly GCA_032191745.1). NCBI lineage: Eukaryota > Viridiplantae > Streptophyta > Pinopsida > Pinales > Pinaceae > Picea > Picea mariana. Next base: position 39,645 of record JASDQU010880683.1, read on the forward strand.
ATGTGGTGGGATTCCATTTTGAGTATTTTTCTTGCGTGGGAGGACTTTACAGGTGAGTGTGTAGGGGAAATCTAGACATTTGGGTTAACAGATGGAGGAGGAGTAGGTAGAGATAAATTTAGGTAGCCACGATGTTGGGAGACTATTGGGTGAACAATCTCCTGCCATCCTAAATTCTTGGGAACTTCAGATTGCAATGAAACATGAGGGGGAAGAGGGATACCAAGGACATGTTGGGGTTGGAAGGGAGGCCTCTCTGGTCTAGGTTGGACTACCTCTTGTCCAATCCAATTGAAAAATATAGCTTGGAAGAGATGGTTTAACTCTTTCGGATCTGCATCAAAATGTATTGAGAATCTTGGCCTTCTAGGCCCTCTGTTCCAATTCTCGCTGCCCTTGTTATTTCATCCATGGCTTCCTATGTTGAAGAAGCTTGTCCTCTATGCAGTGTTTATTAACAACTGGATTCTTAAAAAAATCATACATGAAATCTCTTAATATAAAACAAAGTTTGGCTCAACAATCACATCAAATCCATGCAATCTAATCCATAAAATTCATTTAATAATTGTCAATGAGCAAGGGGTGAATAAGGGTTCTAGGATATCTAAGGGTGTTGTATTGAGCGGAAAAGTGAGGAAATGAAAGGGAGTAAGAACATGATTACTACTCCAAAATTCATTAAACAATCGAATTTGCAACAATAACAAAATCATATCATTTTTTATCCATCTCTGTGTCATTTATTAATCATTGTAATACAAAGTTTTAATTTAATTTTAAGAAAAGGGCATGAAAAATGAATCTAGGATCGTGAAGTGATTCATAATGAGTGAAAAAGTGAGAAAATGATAGGGAATTTGATGGATATTATTCATAAAATAAAATAAATAAATTAACAATCATAACTCTGTTAAAAAATCAATCCAAAAATCACCAACATTCATTGTTCCCCAATTGTATAGAAAACTGCTTGTTGTTTCAATAATTAAATTTCCTTGAACCTTAATTTATAACAGTCTGTACAATCATAACTTATAAAAACATTTTCCATTCAACTATATTGTTTAATAAAACAATGATTCCTTCCCTTTTTTTTTAAATAATCAAAACATGCAAAACAATATGCTCGACAAATATCCCTGATAATCCATAATTCACCACGATAAACAATCAACATCCATTGTTTACCAATCAACAATCGGGCCCAATTAATATGTACACATGTGTCTTATAAAAAAACATGGACAGACTTATAAGCATGCCCAATCATACACAAGTCTTAAATTAATCAGTCGAAAAAATCTTGAACAACAACACTCAACCCAACATAAACCCCAAGATTGATCTCTATGGGTATAACTTATTTTTTAAAAAATTGATAGTCTACTTGATGTTTCCAATATAACCTATCATATATCAGTGAACAGAACTCGATTGACATACAAGAATCATTTTTTACCTTTCCATAACCCTAATCGGGCTTAGTAAAAATCATATAGGTGTCTCCTTATGCAATCAAGAGCACGCTAGATAAAACCTGGTAAGAAAAACCATAACGAATAGGAAGACAGTCCTCGACTATATGGAACTGTTCATGTCCATTCTTATTTTTTCAAACAATTTTATCATAGAAGGACTAGATACAGACTCTATGAGAGAGCATGTGTCTTAAATACTTACATAACCATTTAACTGATAACCAATACTTGACAACCCCAGAAGGTGCCCGAGGAGAGAAAAGACAAGTTAGAGTCTAAATCGGGCTCTATCAAAATCAAATGTAGGGAGGCAACAAGAACCCGTTCATCTTTTTAAACAAAACACAAATATTTGACGGTCTTCTGAGACTTATATCTATTTCACCATCGATTTACAACCACAGGCTAAAAAACAATTTTGAAACAAACAACAATGAGCCACACAATCGCTTGACTTATTACTCCAAGCCCTGGATGAAACCAATTGTTAAGACCCGATGAGAGAAAAGACAGGCAGAGTAAAATAACTAAATGCACACAGGTGCATCTAAAACTTGCAAAGAAGAGGCAAGGGTTAACGTAACAGTGGTGGGTATTTAAACACAATGAGACAATGTCTCCTTCTAATCACCTGGGGGTTGATAAATTTTGACAACCATTGATAATGAGCCCACATACATCATTACAATGGGAATGATAGGGGTGGTGTATTGAACCCTTTGCATATGATATTCATTAAACACATAGGCCTATATTAATATTCGGGTGACCAAGATTAGACATTTTTGAAAGCGTTCGGTGAAAATACAGTCGAGAGTGAGCTGTAATAGCAGTTTGGGATCTGATAAAAGAACACACCATTGTTGGAAATTTCTCTACAACTGGGTAAGTATTACCTCAACGATTGAGAGGAAATGAGTTAACTGACAGTGATACACATAACAAAAACCCTCAATCATCAACCTAGAGACATATTGCACCACTATTACTTATTATCCCACAGAGACCCATCATAAAACTACACTAACCGAGAAAAGAACCAACACACAACTTAATAATACCCATTCCTTTTCTTGCAATTTCAAACATTTTAAAGTCATCATAGAGAGCCATAACACCACATTTACACACAGTCAAAATTCTCAATAACACATAGAATCCAAGCATCACGGAGCCATCATTTGGTTCATACAACAAAGAATACATCATGGATGGAGAGAAAAGAATCATACCTATGGGAAAAATGTTTAAATGGAGAGTTGTCCAAACTTTCCCTTCCAAAAACCTGAAAATACGGAGGTTCACAACCAATAGAGAAAAATTGCAACACTAGAACAATTCTAGGGTGACAGGCGATAGGGAAAGTATGGAGTGACGTGCAGTAAATGTATGTTGCTTCCATCACCTGGCCCCATTCAATTTGAAGTACGAGACAACCCAATAAGCATAAAATTCACCAATAATCAAACCATATAACCAATTCATATTCAATGCCAAACCATCGTGACATCTGAGATGATATCCATTGCATAGTGTGCCACCCAAGATATTTTACATGTTAACTCTTTTCATAACTCCACGTAATAATCCACATTAACAATGCTATATGTTCCTCCATTCAAATCTAATGAAATTCGCATAGTCCATTAACCAAACAAATAGCATAACAATTAGGGCTAACACTTGTATTCCTTAGTTATTTTATTCTAAATTTGAATGTAATCCTTTAACATAGTTTCTTTCCTTTTGCTATAACTTTAGAACCTTTTTCATAGTTTTTTATTTGTTTTGATGATGCTACCATTAAATTATCCCTTGCATATATGTGGCTAAGTAATCAATCATAAGAATTAGTAACAAGGTTATAACATAGAAACTATAAAAAACATGCTCCTCATGCCCATAATTTTTTTTTGTGTTGCAAGCAATTACCAAAATCACTCCACAATAATGCATTATCCACTTATTATCACACCAAATGAAACCAAGACTGCATTTTCAAAAATGTAGGATTGTGTAGGCAACATCAAAATAATAGAAAAACATGTGTAATATGTCTATCCTTGTGCCTCTAGTATACAAGGGTGTCCCACCTACTAGTATTATATTATTAGCATAGTTAAATAATAGCGATTTAGCAATACTTTCTGGGTGTAATTCATCGTTATGATTTAATCATCAACAAATTGGCGAATCCACAGGGAAATATGTTTCCAACAGATTAAGAACTCATAATGGTTGGTTTCATATAAAATGTAACATCATTTCAAGAAGATATAAATCAAAATGATTATCAAACAGGGGGATGTGAGCGGATTTAAGGGGAAAATGACTAGGAATTTGAGAATAATTCATGGAAAGTGTTAAGTATGAGGGGGTTTATCCATGTAAGAATAGTCATTCAACTAAAAAGAATGTTCTTGACTTCAAGGATAAAAAATTTCTGAACTTGCTCTTTTGAATCTTGAAATGGATGAAGAAAAGGAAAGAAGAAGAGGGATAGAACCAACTATCTTATAAAATAGCAGTGGAAACAGATAACAATTTCAATGATACTTTCAAGGGGAACATCATGATAGCTTTGTAACTTGATTGTTATTGATTAAAAATACTTTGCAGAAGCATCGTTGTGGAAAAATTGAACCAACATTTTATTTTGACAAGAAATGAAGTCAAAAAGAACAAAAAGCAAGAAATGTCATAGCAAAAAAGAAACAACAAAATTGAAATAAGAAGAAATGAAATGATAGAAATTGAAAAATAGAAATGCAAAAGAGATCTTAAAAGGACCCAGCCATAATTTTTGAAACTTTGAATTCCTTTCTCTATCAGCATGATCTAAATCTCACAACAGTACCTTCTCATTGAATTTAAATTTGACATCTTTGACACTCTTGTTGAAATATTTTTTAACAATTTGTTGTCTTCTCTTTATATTATCCAAGGAAAACGTCCTTTGCTCCTGTAAAGCCAAAAGTGCATTCATTCTTAGAGAAACATCAGAAGAATTTAATTCTTTGACCTGTAGCATTAACCTTAAGGAGGAAGGTTCCATCTCAGTAGGTAGAATGAATTCTTGACCATAAACGAGATGGAAAGGAGTGAAACCATTTCTCACCTTGGTGGTAGTTCGATATGTCGAAAGGGTGTAAATGAGGAGAGTGTGCCATTGATGAGGGTTATCTTCAATGAGAGTTTTGATCATTCTTACCAGATTCTTATTGGTAGACTCAGCCTACCCATTTCCTTGGGGATGATAAGATAATGAGGTAAAATGTTTAACCCCCAAATTAGCTAAACATTGGTTCAGCTTAGAAGAAATAAAAGCGGTACCATTGTCTACAATAATTTCCAAAGGAAGACCAAATCTGGAAAACATATCATTTTCAAGGAAAGAAATCACCTGCTCATCCTGTGAATATTTAAGCGGGAAAGATTCAGTCCATTTCATAAATTAGTATGTGGTTGTCAAGATAAAGACTTGTCTTGCTAAAGATGAAGGATTAATAGGACCAATAAAGTCCAAACTCCTTTGGAAAAAGGAAAGTCCGGGAGGATAGTTTGTAAAGGCATGGATGAAATGCGTTCTTTCCCAACAAATTTCTGTCACTTGTCACAAGATCTTGAAAAAACATAAGAATCATGAAATATTGAAGGGAAATAATATCATTTTCTGATAATATTAAAAGAAATGGTTTTAGCAGAAAAATGACCTCCTACATGAATATCATAATTTGAAGAACCGTGAGTTTCTTGCAACAATTTTTGTGCTTCCTCATTATTTACACAGCGAAGCAACATACCATCGACAAATATTCTAAACAAGAAATCTCCTATAATGACGTATCTATTAGATTTGAGATGGAGCCTTCTTCTTTTATGAGTTATTAAGTTATATAGACATCTTTGATTTTGAAAATAGTATTTAAGAAAAAACTTCTTCCTTTGTAGGGACAATATGAATGGTGTGCATACCATTAGAGAACTCATAAATACTTTTAAGGTAGGAATTTCAGTCCCTTAAAGGAATCCTATTATTTTCTTTAGTATTGTGTTTTGGATTTTGGCTCCAGAACTTCTTAGGATCCAACTTATATAGTTGTGAAAGTTTCTCTTGCTTTTTATTGATATAGTATCTTTTTTTCCTTTTAATTAGGGCTTTGTACTTATTGATCTTATCGAGTTTCAAGGGCTCATTAGAAGCATCCCTAATGGATTTCCTAGCAATTTTACATTCTTTATCATACCAAGGGTTGGTCATTCTATTATTCTTTTTATAGGACACCTCGAAAGAGAACTTGTTAATAAAAGTGGAAATGGTAGTTGTAAAATTATCATAGAGTTATTAAATGTTTCCCTTATAAGTAGGATGTTTAATTTAGTATTTAAATCCTTTAAGAAAATGTCAACTTTACTTTTGTCAAAGTGCAAATTCCTTTGATTATCAGAATTTTGTTCAATGGTGCTCCTATGTATGGAAAATTTTAGAGTTAGGGTTAAAAATTTATGATTAGAGTTAGGCTCATGGTCATTTAAAAGGTAAAATGTTGTTATTTGGTTGGAAATGGGGATATAAAATATCACATAATCTATAACACTACTACCTAGCCCATGAATACAGGTCATCTGGTTGGAGTTTGGTCACTTCATTACTCCATTTCAAATTATTAGGTCTTGAGAGCTGCATAGCTTGACCAACTTAGTACCAAACAAATTCTCATTTAGGTCTTCAGAGCTTCTTTTAGAGCTATTAGATAAAACAAGGTCCTCATCTATCCATAAATGATTATGGTTAGAGTCATTTCTTAAAAGAGTATCTTGATTAGTTGCAGTCCTACCATTAAAGTCTCCTAGCAGGAGGATATTACCTTCATTTTTCAAATTACAAATATCTTGTTCTAAATTATTATAAAGAGTAGAATTAATAGGTGCAAAATAACAAATTGCTATATACATATTCTTAGCATTGGTGTCTAAAATTTCTATCTAAATGTATTGATTAAGAGGGTCAATCTTATGAAGTTGAATCTGAAGAGAAATGCTCTTTCTAATATAACAAGCTATGCCTCCTATCCCTCTACGGTGGGATTTTTTGTTCCATGCCAACCACAAGACAAATCCTTCCATGTTAGGGACCTTAGACTCCTCATGCTCCCAAGTTTCAACTAGACAGATAATATCAATATCACTCGGGATCCAACTTATCATAGGACTTTTGCGCCATTGAAAGCCACGACAATTCCAAAAACGGATCTCAAGTGTCCCAAATTTCTATTTATTATTATCCTTCTTGTCTCTATCCATAACAATAGCTTTTCGATTTCTAATTATTGGCCAATTTCCTTCTTTCCTAGCTTCTTTTTCCTTTTGAACTTCCTTCCTTAATTCATCTTGGTCTTCGGGAATGAGGTCTTCATTTTAAATATTCCTAACCCTTTTAAGCTTGGATATTTACTAAGTATGCTATATTTATGGTCATTACAACTTACTTTGACACAAATCAACCTACATTTGTGATCAATTATTTTTCTTAACCTCTTTGCTTCTATGAGGTAAGTTGTATCAATTTGTGATTTATTTTTTAATTCTTCTTTTACTATTGCTAGCGTATCCTCCTCTTGTTGTTATTTTATACCAAAAATTATGAGGTTCAAGGATCTTTTGTTACACTCATGGTCCAGTTCAATTAGCTTATTCATTTCCTCTTTGATGGGTTTGATATCCAATTTGTTTTCCATATTACTAAGGGTCAAATTGTTGGTTAATTTTTCTTCTAGCTCTTTAATCCTATCTCTTAAGTCGTGATTTTCTTCAACCCCTCCTTCTTGGGTTGATTGTTTATGTTTTTCCATTTCTTGAATTATATCCTTCATTTTGTGCAATTCACTCTTGAACCCTAAGAATCTCTCCTCTATTTGAGTTTGAATGGTATCTTTAATTTTTTTATCAATCATTACCTCTAGCTCTATTTGGAGTTTTACATCTCTTTCTTCACTCTTTTCTTCTAATGCTTCTAACTCTATTTGGATTTTGGCATTTCTCTCTTCTCTTCTTTTTTCTTCTGATTCCATATAATTGTAAAGCATATCTAGGGTGATTTTGGGGGGGCTCCGCTTGTTAGGCTGAGTTTTTGGAATAGGTGGTGGAGTGCTCATACTAAAAAAAAGAGAAAAAATATGTAACAATTATTATTATGGATTGATTTTACCTCTCAATTCAAATTTTACTTATGAAACTTAATATATATATATATATATATATATATATATATATATAATTAAAATTGAATCAAAGTAGAAAGTGACTCGCCTCATTTCAGATCTCCAATTGCTCAACCAAAGAGAAGTATTATTCGCGTTCAAAATCCCAAAGATATAATTTCAAAACCGCAGAGAAGTAGTATTCTTGTTCAAAACTGGGAATAAATATTATTTCCGTTCAAAACTGCAGAGAAACAATTTCAAAACTGTAGAGAAGTAGTATAAAATGAAAAGAAAGACTATAAAATAAAATAAAACTTTATAAAAAGAGAATTATTTATTTATTAAAAAATAAGAGTTAATAAAGGAGTATTGAATATATAAGAAAAGGTAGGGAAGAAAAAAATTAGGAAAATATAAAAATGATGAAGAAAACGAGAGTAAAGAAATGAGATATCAGGGGAAAATTATTGACAAAATTGTTGGATAATAGGCTTTAAGATAGGCTTATAAATATAGTAATGGGATGTTTTTTTAATTTAGAGAGGTTTTTTTTTTATAATTCTACAAGAGTAATAAGGGTATATGCTAAGATTTTATTTTGTTAAAAAAATTGAATTGTTGCCTCTCAGTCTATGTGAGATCATTGATAAGTTATGCTTCGTAGATGGAGGGTATATATCTCGTTAAATTGGATTTGTGCTCACCTTTGCTTATATATGAGTCACCCCCTAGATAGTTTGGGATCACGACTATAAAGTTTCAGATCTTGGATTGTCTGACTATAAAGTTCTTTTTTACTGGCTAGAGTTACATGAAATACCTCGACAATCAAGGAACACATAACATCATGGAATCATTGTAATGAATACATCCTTTGCCAAATTTTTTTAATCTAGTAGTGATTGATTATTATAGATTTTATTTATATTACAATTTTTTTGGTGTTGTTATTTGTCTTTCTTGTTTATGGATAACAATTGATTGTAATGAGAGATACTTTGTACAAGATAGTATGACAGAAATATGCAATCTCTTCCATGTTCAACTTGGATTTTATACATGAGATACATACACACACACACACACACACACACAAACAACCACCATAAATCCATCTTAAATCTTGATCTATCATGAGAAGAGATGGATCAAGTCCTTCTAGGTGAAAAAAATTTCACCTCCACGATTTGATCCCTCTAGGTGAATGCTCGATCCAAAATTAAAATGGATCTAAGATACTTGCACCTAGAGACACTTTCCACACTCCAATATAAGGGGATGTCTAAATCCTTATTTTCTCAACATGGAGTTGACATGTGACATTTAAAAAAGATACTTATTTAATTTGGACTACAAATTAAATATTCCAATCTCTCTCTCTCTCTCTCTCTCTCTCTCTCTCTCTCTCTCTCTCTATATATATATATATATATATATGACCAACATAAATTCCATCTTAGTTAACATGTGGTATATATATATATATATATAACTAGCACAATTTATCATAGATTTATCATGTAATGAGAGGGATCAAATCTTTCAAAGATATTTTTAAATTGAAAAGACTTGTGATACTGCTACACCTTTATAAATTTGATCTCTCAACACATGATTCTAATTTCCAACAATATTATGAAAAGTCAAATTTTTCATAATACTAGTTACACAACTTTTCAAAAAAAACAAATTAACCATAATATTATTTTATTTCCAAAATATATCTTGAATATTTTCTGAGTTTTTCTTTTCTTGCAAAATATCTCAAATATTTTTTGAATTTTCTTTTTATCATAATCATGTTGAAAACCAGTTTTGAATTTTCTTTCAACTTAAAAAAATATTCAAGTCTTAAATTTTATATTCATTGTAAATTTTTTCTTTAATAAAGTCTTAATTTAAAAAAACGATTTTTTTAAGTCTTGAATTTTTATATTCACTGTAATATCTTTAATAAAGTCTTAAGTTAAAGTGCTATCCTTAAGATAGTATATTTGTCATTTTATTCGTTAAATTAGTTTCTTGATATTTTGGATGTAATAAATCATTTTATCTAAAGCCGTAACCTTCAACAACAATTTGTATAGGAGTAATTGTGTTAATATTTAAAATAAAAAATAAACATTACTTAAAATTTAAGAAATTAAATATATAATAAAAAAAATGATAATAATATTTTTTATTGAATACTTTAATTGATGTATAAATATATAAATGAAATTAGTCTCATTATATTTGGACATGTAATTTGTTTTTAAGTGTTCATTATCAATTATTGTTTATAATGATTGAATATAATGTGTATAATAATTACATCTATTTTTTTTACTATCTAAATTGGTAAACTACAAGAATTTTTTTTTTTAATGAAAAACTAGTTAATTTAATTTTGAAGAGAAAAATATCAAAAAATACATAGTAAATTACTATGTGACAATATAATTTTGATACTTAATATCAACCTAAGTTATGTTGGGTTGTTACATTTTTTGCAGTGAAATTCTAGTTGAAGTGTATCGACTGACGGTCCAAGGTTGAGGTGAATTGATAGCAGTCAGGTCAAGGTGGATCGACAACAAGTCGAAGGTCAAGGTAGTCTACCGGGTAAAGTTGAAGTCGAAGATATCGACGACAAGTCAACCATAAAGAGGTCGAAGTGCAGGCATGAGACGACTAACTAGAGACCGAATGAAGGTCGACTGGTATTTGACGAGTAATCCGACTTGGAGTTGACTGTAACAGAATCCCAAAATTTGCGGGATTTGTAGCTAATGATATACATAAATATGTAACAATTTTTGGGCACTAATCTTTAAGGTTTTTCCCCTTTTAAATCCTATAAAGAGGTGTGTTGTAAGGCCATAAAGGATAATGCAACAACATAGGTTAATGTAAAATAACCAGTATTTAGATAAATCTTTAGATGTAAGTTGTTGGTCATGCATATGTAAGTCGAATTGGCTACAGGGTTGTTCTTGCACATGAAAGAGGGTATGATTTTGATTGTGTCTTATGTGTGGACCAAGGTTAGACATGTAACATTTTATTAAGATTGAATAAGACAACAAGAGAGAAGAAATCTCAATGGAATGTTGGTTTTCCTGGTTAAGAGTTTCTAGGGTAAAATCTCGGTGTACTGTGTGATTTATTGTGTCATTTGCATTCTTGATTAAATTAATATTCTCCCCTTCTAGGTTTAGTGTGGAAGAGTCTCTCATTTCCTGACATGTGGTATCAAATCTTAGGTATTCCCTTAAAGGTGAGTTATCAGAGCAGTGTTATGCTTTGGCGAGTATATTAGATCTTTATTTACCATTATTGAATCTGAGAACTAAACCCTAGGTACAGTAAGATTCATAAGTCATAAGTTTTGTTAAATATCATGGTAAAGAATGGCGAGCAGTTCCAGAATAAAGATAGAAAAATTCAATGTCCATAATTTTGAGCTTGGAAGCTTAAAATGGAAGATCTTCTTGTAGATCGAGAACAATGGACAATAGTCTATCGAGGTAACCAACCAACGGGGATGTCGAAGGAAGAATGGAAGAAACTCAAAAGAAGAGAAAGAAGTAAGATTTGGCCTTGTCTTGCATATTCAATGTTGTTGAATGTCCTAGGTGAAGATTTGGCCAAAAAATTGTGGGACAAGATGGGAAGCTTATACAAGTCGAAATCTCTGGTAAATAAGTTATTTCTCATAAAGAAATTGTATCTTTTGAGGATGAGTGATGGTAGTTCATTGATTGAACATTTAAATGTGTTTAATACCATGTTAAGCCAGTTATCGTATGTGCATATTAAGATCATTGATGAGGAGAAGTGTATCAACCTATTATGTTCTTTCTAGAATCCTGGGATAGCTTAATCGTGGCTATTGGGAGTAATACAACCACACTAGTACTAGAGGACATAGTTTCATCTATACTTTCGGAAGAAATGAGAAGGAATAACATGGAAGAATCGACCAAAGATTCTCTAGTAGTGAGAGTTTGACCGATAGACAGAGATAAAGGAATATTCTTCTGTAGAAATTTCAAGTCGAAGGGTATATCTAAATCCCTGGTTCAATCAACGTGAAGATGTTGTAAATATGGTAAATTTGGGAATTATAAAAAGGACTCCAAGTAGAAGGAAACATAAGTCAGTGTTGGATTCGATGAGAAGAAATTGACTGAGAGAAAGATGACCCTGGATAAGGGAGGTTATGTGTACCTGACATCAATTAGTACATAGTCAGATAAAGATGTTTGGTTGATAGAATCAGGAGAATATTGTCATATGACACCAAATAAAGAATGGTTATGTTAATATAAACGATATGATTTGGGTGATGTGATTTTGGGGGATGACTCGACAACCAAAATTTTCAGACAAGGAAAAGTTCAACTGATACTGCAGGATGGGAGGAAAAGAACTCTTCCAGGTGTGTTACACATTTCGAGTTTGGAAAGAAACCCAATATCTGTCAGCAAGATGAGTGATGCAAGTGTGCATACTCTGTTTCAGAAGAATTCATGCAATATGTTTAGAGGTGTGATGGTATTAATGAAAGGAGTTTGGATTGGTACCCTATACAAGTTGTTAGGGAATGTTGACTCAATTGAGTGCAACAACATCATTTCTCTTGAAATCAACTTGAATGCGACTCAATTCAACTTGACTCGAGCTAATTATGTCCAAACTGAATCAACAAAACATGATAAAATTGACCTGGCTAGGCTATGGCACGAGAGGATGGGACACATTGGATAAAAAGGACTTCGAGCTATGAAAATAAAAGGTATGGTCGAAGGGTTTCATGAATGTCTTTTAGAGGTTGAATTTTGTGAACATTGCATATATGGAAAACAAATTCGGGTGAGGTTCCCATCTGAAGGAACAAGGGAAAATGGGATTCTAGAACCAGTTTACAATGATGTGTTTGGCCTAGTTACAGTGCCTTCAGTTGGTGGATCCTTGTATTATGTCTCCTTCATAGATGATTTTCCCAGGAAGACATGGATATATTTCCTAAGGAATAAATCATAGGCTTTTGAGATATTTAAGGAGTTTAAAGATATTGTGGAAAACTAGACAAAGAAAGGGATTAAAGTGATGAGAACTAACAACAATGGTGAATTCTGTGGAGAGGAATTTGATCAGTTCTATAAGAAGTGTGGCATATCACGCCAAAATACCACACCATATACCCCACACCAAAATGGATTTGTTGAGAGAATGAATAGAATGTTGATGGATAAGGCAAGGAGCATGCTCAGTGGTGCTAGGCTCGCATAAGAATTTTGGGCGGTGGTAGTCAACACTACAAGATATCTGGTGAATATTTCTCCTTCGTCGATGCTAATTGACATGACTCCACGTGAGGTATGGTCTGGTAAGAATCCTTTGGTTTCACATTTCAAAGTATTTGGTTGTGATTCATTTGTGCATGTTCCTGAGGAAAGGAGGAGCAATCTAGACAATAAGGCAGTCAAATGTATTTTAATTGGATATAAAGAAGGAATGAAAGGGTATAATCTATAGGATCCTACATCAAGGATAATAGTGTATAGTAGAGATGTGGTGTTTAGAGAAGTTGGAGATAAGTCTAAGCCTAAGGAATTTGTTCAGACCAAGGATAATCCTAATACGATGTGGTTTGAACTGAAGAATGAAGAATATTATTTAGATAAGTCGAATAAATATGAGGATGAGGTGCAACAACTGACTTTGGTGGTAAGGAGGTAAGAAATAATAAGGAAATCGGTTGAGAGGTACAATCTACCTGACTTAAATTGCATATTCATGCTAACTTCCGTCAACGATGAGCCCAATTCATTCAGTGAGGTAGTCAAAGAAATAGAGGATAAACTCTAGAAGGACACCATGGTCGAAGATATGGAATCCTTGTACAATAATGAGACATGTGATTTAGTCAAGTTACCTAGTTGAACAAATTTCATCAGTAGCAAGTGGGTGTTCAAGAAGAAGATGATGGTAGTCTAATGTATGCAATGGTATGCACTTGATCAGAATTTGTCCATGTAGTGGGAGTGTTAATAAGGTACATGTCGACACCTAGAAAGGATCACTCGACAACTGTCAAGAGATTATTTATGTGTTTATGTGCATGAAGGACTATGCTATATGCTACCAAGGAATACCTCAAGGTCATTGTGGAAAATTAAATGTACATGTATTTGTTGATGCCGACTAGGTTGGAGATGTTAGCGCTCTGTAAAATTCATTCGACTAAGAAAATGAATGATAGAGGAAACCTACAAACCAACTTTGAGGCCCGAAACTAGCCTTTTGGACCTGGAGAGGGCTCTCTCTAGAGACTTCGTCTCTGTACAGGATATGGCTTTAAGCTATCAACTAGATTTAACACCTTTAAACAACATTTTCTGGTTCTATTGGCCAAAGAAGAAAATACCTTGGGCTATGGAGTCGATTTAAGAAAATGATAGAAACAAATGACTTAGTGATTGAACTTGATAGGACAAAGGCTAAATGAGCAACAGTCTTTCAATTAAGAATCGTTGTGTGTGGCGAGATAAAAAACACATAAAGCAACTCGAAGAAATTGATGTTGGTAGTCTAATGTATGTGATGGTATGCACTTGATCAGACTTTGTCCATGCAGTGGGAGTATTAAAAGGGTACATGTTGACACCTAGAAAGGAGCATTGGACAACTATCAAGAGATTATTTATGTATTTGTGTGGCACAGACAAACATGATATATTCTACCAAGGAATACTTCAAGGTGATTGTGGAAAATTAAATGTGCATGGATTTTTCGACATCTACTGGGTTGGAGATGTTAGTGCTCTGTAAACTTAGTTCGACTAAGAAAAAGAATGATAGAGGAAACCTACAAACCAACTTTGAGGCCTAAAACTAGCCTTTTGGACATGGAGAGGGCTCTCTCTAGAGACTTTGTCTCTCTACAGGATATGGATTTAAGCTATTGGCTAGATTTAACACCTTTAAACAACATTTTCTAGTTCTATTGGCTAAAGAAGAAAATAACTTGAGCTATGGAGTCGATTTAAGAAAACGATAGAAAAAAATGACTTAGTGACTGAACTCGAGAGGACAAAGGCTAAATGAGCAATAGTCTTTCAGTTAAAAATCGTTGTGTGTAGCGAGAGAAAAAACACATAAAGCAACTCGGAGCACCATTGGGGATGAATTTGAATTTCTCTTAGAAGAAACACAGTTACTCTAAATAGTGTGAATCTAGAGAACTACACAGTGAATTCTAGATTTGACATCACGTTCCGATTTAGACAAAAAATACAAATGTGAATATAAATAACACAGGAAATCACGTACACAAAGAGAGAATACAATACATCAAATTGTCACCATTAGAATATTTTCATCAAAGCTTCAGGAGCTTTGCATTAAGTTCCAATCAGATCACAAATACATTCAATAGTCATTGTCTAGATTGTTTTTCCAAACAACCTCACTTACATTGAAAAGATGGAATATATAGACCCAGGGTGTCGCTCAGGATACCCTGCTTCCTAACTCCTATCCCTAGTAATCAATTTCTGACCACTCTCTGCTAGATGACTCTTCGTATGGAACTTCACCAAAAATAGAAACTGACTGTGCTCAGTTGCACCATAATCGCTCGTCTTTGCCATGATAGTTCAGTCTTCAGCAAGATCTCGTCATTGGAGAGTGATGTGTCTATTATATCCTTTTAAAGGGTATCTAGACGATCAAGTACTCTCTCAAACTCCTACCACCCATTGTAACGGACATGGTTTTTGTCACGTGATCGTTTGCTAGTGTGTGCATGTGGCAGGTGACTGCAAACTATTGCAGAGTTTTCCAAAACGATGACCCAACTAAGGGACCACATCTCTCCTCAAATGGTTGCATGTTCAATGTACACCCTTATTTTTCAATAGATGATATTCTATCATTGTGCATCATATGTTTTCTACATGGATATCTATCAGTGTCCCTACTTCCCAGTAGGAAACAGGATGAGGGGAGACAAAATCTGCATAATGTCTCATAAGACACAAATGGATTCGGTTAGTCATGCTTCTAGTATCATTTGCAATTTTGATATGCGAAGCATTCTCTTGAGAGACCAATTGCACCTTTTCATATTCATCACTTTCCTTTATAGAACTGTGTTCCTTTTTAGCTTCTTTTGCGCATTGGCCTGAGCCACACAGATGTTCTCCATGGTCGATCCACATTCATTGAAGTGTTTCACATTCATTTCTTCTAGCATTCTTTTTTCTTCGCATAACTAGATGATTTTATCTTGTGCTTCCCTAAGTTGTATCTTGAGCCAAGTCATGCTTCCCTCGCGACCTTGTGATGTTGATGCTTCAAAGGTATTTGCTGCTAACTCTTGTCTCAGCTCCCTATTTTCTTGATATAGCTCAGCAATAGCGAGTTTCTCTTTCTTTCGTTGCTATGAAGGCTCACGAACATCTATTCCTTCAATGTTTATCCTCCTCCTTCTTCCCCAACTTTCTCGACTTGGACCTTCGACAATTTCCAGCTGAATGGCGTGCATGAGTAACTCTTCAGGGGTTGACTTTGCACGCAGTTCATTGGGGACTTGGGTCTCCCTAGATTCCTTGTTCTTCCTTGGCCTGCCCCTTCTCTGGGGTATCGAATGTTGGGGGGACAGGGCTTCCAATTCCTTTCCTTCCTCTGAAACCCTTCTTTAGCCTCTACGCAATGTGATGTTACCCTTTTCACAGGTAGAGGGAAATCTCCTTTTGGATCCTTGGGGATGCCTATTGTAAGTAGAAACGAATCCCAGTTGTTTCCCAAATGCCTAAACTCCTCAAATACTAGCAATTTAATTAGTGACACATGAGATAGTTTCTTTTTCGAATGATCTGCTTCAGCCCAGACACTGTCTGCCATTTCTCGGAGGCTTTGGTGCAATAAGAAGAGAATATTTAAAGGTCTCCTTCCTAGGAAATGCATCAAAAATCTAATGTGATGTGAATGTATTTTGTCAAACTTTCCCTCACAGGTGAAATATTTCTTAATTACTCCCAGGAGTTTTTGAAATGGCTGTTGCAAATATCTACTTGGAACGCCTGTTTTTAATTTCCCACTTAAACAGTCTTGCTCAATGATGTTTTCATAGAACCATGTGTCCAAAGGAATTCCTTTAAACCACCTTTCACCGCGCGGAGGGATCTTTGTTTTGGACGATATAGTTTCCTTTGTCACCTGCAAAGAAACACCTGCAATTACCGTGTGGGACCCGTCAAACTTGAGTGTGAACTGTTCCGCTAGCTTCATGTTGAATCCTTGGATTTTCCTGCAAAAGGTCATGCATCCAACCTGTTCAAAAGACACTCTGACCTCCAAATATCCATTGACCAATGTCAATATTTGAGGCTTGGGCCCAACATTCCTGCCACTTTGTGCACCCTTCCTTATGTCCTGGGATGTCATCATGGTGCAACGCGTATTTGTTTTCCGCATGGTGGATTTGGCATGGACCAAAGGCGGTAATATCAATTGACCTAGGCTTGCAAGAAGAATTACAGGCAGTGCATAAACTTGGTTGGTGAACATAATACATGTAGAGAGATCAGAATTTATAATCAGGCGGGTGAGAGATGAAATCGTGCTAGGGGACACTAAATCCATGGTGACTGGAGGTTTTGAAGCAAGTTGAATATTTTTGCAGTACATCCACGTGACAGGTACACTTCAGAGCGTGTGAAGTATAGTTTATAAGAGTTTCAGATCATATGTGATACGAGCTTCATGATATTCCATTATTTTTGACTTCATAATGAGCTAATGATGGTCACTTCATCTCCCGATGCAACTTCTATTTAACAACTTGCCTCAACCTTAGGCATGTAAAACCTTCTCTTCTGATAGGACCCTACTCTTTGGGAAAAGACCTTTACCACTTGCACATGTTTTGGTTATGACATCCCTTCCTGGCTCCAAGGGCCAACCAACCACTTGTTGACTTCAACCCATTTGTTGTTCGGTACCTAACCTCACACGCTTTGACACATAGACTCTGAGACTAACTCTAACTGAAAAAATGACACAACTAGCTCCAATGGGGATGTTATCCTCCCAATGAGGTGGCAAATAACAACAGACCAGGTGCTTGACCATTGGTCCTTATTCGAATTCCAGATTCTGAAACAACAGAAAAGAAAAACGTAACCTAAAACATCTTCACATAATTTCGGCTAGACTCAACATAAACTGAGGGCCTTCACTCATTGCTTCAATTTTCTACTGACACACTAACTCAAAATGCCTTCTTTGGAAAAACAATATATAAAATGACTATTTACAATGGCATGAGACTTAAATAGACCTTACTACACTAGATAGTGTTTGAGGACCCTGTCATTTACAAGCCCCCTACCAGTGGACTCTCCATTAAGTTCTTCTAACAAATATGAATTGTTCCTGCGATACACACATATTCTAAAAGGGCACGTCCAAAGATGATCATTTTTTTTGTGCTTTCCCTTATCTCCGTTCTTCACATCCCACTTCAGCACCAAATCATCCACTTGAAATTCCTCTTTTTTAGAGTGCTTGTCGAAAGTTTTCTTCATCCTGTCTTGGTGCAATTGTGATCAGTTGTAGACCTGCTCCCTCATATTTTGCGCATGAATCAACTGATTTATCCTTCTCTGTGTGTCATCTGGCTTGACCTCTTTCTCTTGCAGCAAATTCCTAATGGAAAATCCCAGTGCAGTAGAAAAAATTACGTCCACGCCATATACGATTTGGAATGTCGATGTGGAGATGGAATTTTTGGTAGTGACTCTGTCCACTCACAACGTGTTAATGAGTTTCGTATGCCAGGCCTTCTTGTTGTTTTGCAGTAGTCTTTTAATGATCCTGGTTGATCTTTTGTTCGACGATTATTCTAACCCATTACCCTGTGGGTAATATGTTGTAGAATGTCCTAGGTTTATATTGTAATCCTTGCAAAACTTCTCCATTTTATTGCACTTAAATGTAGTCACGTTACCCGTGATGATCTTGATAGGGCACCTGAAGCTAGACAAAATGTGCAAGATACCAGATATATAAAATATGCAGAACAGAAACGAAATGCTAGAAATAACAGAATAACAGTAAAATATCCAGCATAATCTTCTCAATACACAGAAACGTTATATGAAATAGCAACAGAAATAGCACTTGAACAGAAATAGCACTTGATTCAGATAGAAATGTTCACAGGCCTCTTCGAGGGGGAAACCTCCAATCGAGCAGCGCTCTGTTACAATAATATCCAAGCTAGGGTTCTCAATACCCTCGACTCCTATTTATACTAAAAAGAAGCATCTAGAGGAAGATCCTTCTAGAAGCGGAAG
>JASDQU010880684.1:0-16393 GCA_032191745.1 Picea mariana
AGCATAAGCATCAAAACTAAAAATTTTGAGATGTTTAAGAGAGGGATTTTTACGAGTGCATGCCTGATGCAGAGTTTTGTCAACCAACATTGATGTAGGTTATCAATTTACCAAGTAACATGCAACATACAATGCCTTCTCCAAGATTATTTTGATAACCCTACACCACTGAGTATACTTCTTTCATTTTCTATCAATGTCATATTCATTCTTAGTGAAACTTCAATCTGTTGAGGTGAGTATAAAGTAGCCTTATGCCTTGTTATTCCACGCTTCTTACATAATTCCTTGAACTCGTTTTGGCATAACTCTCCACAATTATCTATCCTCAACAACTTTATATTATTCTTTATCCAGTTTTCTACAAGAGCCTTAAACTCTTTAAATTTACTGAAAACCTCAGATTTATTTTGGAGGAAATAGATCCATGTGTTCCTTGAGAAATCATCTATGAATGAAACATAGTACAAATATTTACTTATTGATGGAATTAGGACAATTCCAAACACATCATCGTGTATTAACTCTAAGTTCATTTTGCTCTTGTAGCACCAAATGAGAATATTACATGATTTTATTTACCATTTATACAATATTCATAGAAATCGAAAGCTAATGAGCAAGAAAACATATCTTCAACCATACATTTATCATGTAATGTTCAAATTCCAATATGTATGATCATTTGATGTCATGGCATTTTCTTCTCTCCAGAAACTGTATGGGCCATACATTCTTCATTGCTACCCTAAAAAACAAAAAAAATTGTTACAACCATCATTAATAGTGCTTTCCAATAGCTTGTACAAAGTTCCAATCCAAACTCCCCTTGTAAACTCAACCCCAATGCTCCTCGAACAATCATGCGTGTTTCCTTTCCAAATATAGTATGCACATCTACATCATTCATCTTACTTACAGATATTGAATTTCTAGCTAGATCTAGAATGTGAAAAATTCCAGGGAGAGTTCTAATCCTTATATCTTTGAGTAGCAACTTGCCCCTTCCACGTCTTATGATTTTTGCTATAAAGTTATTTCCTAAAAAAACATCACCTCCATTGTTCTTTTCATATTCACAAAACCACTCCATGTGAGGAGTCATATGAAACGAAGCACCCAAGTTGATCAACCATACATCATGATTTGAATGTGTACTTGTAGATGCCAAGTAAAAATCACCTCCTTCCATGGAGGTTTCCATTTCTATGGAAGAGGCATCATAAAATCCCTTACTTTTATCAACATTATTAGATCTACAATCATTCTTATAATTCCCATGTTTACCACATTTCTAGCATTTGCTTATAGTTTGTTTTAGGTAATACACTTATCTTATTCAACCATCTTAGTATCAACAGAGACAAGTTGACTTACCAGAATATGAAAGGAATTTAGATGCTTTGTCATAGAGTTTCCATCAGTCATCCCAAGATGATACAACTTCTTTCAAAGAACAAACTTGGTTCCTAGGGACTTTGAGTGATACAAATTCTCTAACTTATCCCATAGTTTCTTTGCATTGTCTTCTCCAAAGATATTCAAAAACACCAAATCTAAAAGGTAGAGTTGAATCGTACTTCTCACCTTACTTTCCAACTTTTTCCAATCTTCTTTTGACATACTAGTAGGTTTTATATTTGGATCCACAACAACCCACTATTATCTATCTATAAGATGATATTTCATCTTTAACTTCCATAACTCAAAGCATTGGTTGTTAAAATTTTCTATTTATATTCTTGAACTGCTAGCCATTTTTCTTTACACAAGATTCACTCCATAAATCTCTCACTCAAGAACATGTTTATCACAAGCCTAAAATACCCTTGCTCTTCATAGAATGAGATAAAGTCTAGAAACAAAGGCATTCTCGTGAAGCCAATAACCTAGCTCTAATACAAATCAAAGAGTTTAATAAACATGTGCAAGAAAAGTACTACTAACAAAATCTAAAACATAAGAATAGCAATGGTGCATTCACACAGTGTACACAAGATTTACCCTAGAAACCCTTAACCGAGAAAATTAGCATAACTGAGAGTTGCACCTCTCTCTATCTCATTGCATTAACTTCACCATTTACAATACGATATTTAGGTATTACGCAACATCCAAAGCTCTAATCGGTTAACTTGAATTAGATCACAACCCTAATTCATTAACTGTAATTAGTTTATAATGGGCTAAAACCATTGGTCAAAACAATATATAATGGACCAAAAAAATCTTCTTGGGGCCTCCTTGGCCCCCATGCCCCCTAACCAGGGATGGGACCCCCGTGACCCCTTTCATTTTGGGCCAACCCCTAAACCCCCGCTAGGATGTGACTAATTCTACTTGCAATGGATACAACACATATCCAACAATCTATATCCTGCAATCGTTTGAAAAAAAAAATATTTTTGAATATATCCTAGTCTCCTACTAATGCTTAGAATTTTCAGTTCCACCATAAAAAAATAAAAAATAAAAAAATAATCACAAATCAATCTCTTCATGTAACTGGACACAAAGTTAATTATCTCTTCATCATTATGAATATTATCATATATTATATAATAAAATGATAGATAATCCCCTCCTAACTAAATTAAATATTACTGGAGTATAACATGATTCTAAATTTAAAACATATCATTAAACCAATTGTAAATGTTCTCACATATTACACAATATGTTATAATTTAACAATATAATATTTGGTTATGTAACATGTATCATTAATTCTATTATTTATAATAATAGATAATTTGGATATAAGGCTAACAATTATATCCATTAAAAATACAAATCATACTTACAACAAAATTCAAGGATACCTAATATTCAAACATTAACCATATAGAAAGATTATGGGAAGTGAATGAAACATTTCGCTTTTTATAACCAAGTTGACACGTGTTTTCGTATTATTGCGCAAGCATTCAATAATACAATATAATGCATTTATTTTGATATAGCTTGTGCATGCTTTACACCATTTCAATAAGAGTTTTAGTGGTGTCATGCAACAAGAAGGCGTTTAATAATATTTCTTAAAAATGTTTACAATGTATGAATAAATCAATCCAACTCCTTTCCCTCTCTTATGGTTTTTTTTGCCAATACATCCATACCTCTCTTATGTTTTTTTTAGCCAATACATCCCAACTGTAATATTTATGTTTCCATACTAAATCCACAATATAAGAATGAGTCAATTTGACTCGTTTTATTAGTCCTGACCGCAGGGACTATAGTAAACGATTTTTTGTGTTTCTATTAATCATGCACACAAACTGAGGTTTTAACCTAAAGTTTTAGCAAGTTGTTAAATTTTTGTAGTTGTGTTTTATTTTTTATCCAAAGTTTTTTATTCGATGTCTTATTTGCCCTTATATCGAGGCAAAACTTACAATAACTTTCACATAGTTGACATATTTTTGAAAGAGTTTTGGCTTGTAAGGATTAATGTTAGATCTAGTGTTCAGCATTAGGTCTAAACATTAAATGTTTAGGTTTTTTACATGTTTTTTGCTTTATCTAACACATATTCACTAGTTGCCATTAACTATGCTCTATTAATGACACTTTTTTCTCCACCAATGTCACTGGTCAATGTCAAATACCATGCTCACGACGTTGGTCTATGCTCCACGACATGTCTTCTCCTTCTCCTACCTTCCAACACCATAGAAGAAATACAATAGACATTGTATTAGCTAACATTAAATACTATAGACATTGTATTAGCTAACATTAGAGAAACACAATACAAGAATTGAACCAGAGAATTGAATGAGCTACCAGTGGAAAGAAAAATGAGAGTACTTGATTTGAATGGCAGAATTGAGATCTTTGTCCAAAGAGATGGTAGAATTGAGATCTTTGTCCAAAGAGATGAAGAAAGGCGTGAAGGAAGGTATCGAATGGAATATGATGGTGGTGAAAGATGTCAAGTTGTGCGTGCTTCTCTCACAACATTTTCACTAAAATTTGTGTGTGTTGCTCTGCACTAAAAGTCGTGTGTGTTGCTTTGTGGCGTGGACGTTCCCTTGAACTTGGACCGACTTCTTGTTCCAAGGCTCTACCTATGATGGCAGTGAAATAAGCCAAGCTTGTGTGTGCTTCTCTCCCAACGTCTACACTAAAAGTTGTGTGTGTTTCTCTGTGGCGTGGACCTTCCCTTGAAATTGGATCGACTTCTTGTGCCAATGATCTTCTGTCATAGTCTTCGTCAACTCCTCTTCCTTTCCCATAGTAGATCCTTCTTCTTCCTCTTTCCTTTCGCTTGATAAATCCTGAACTAAAATAAATCTATGGTGACTCAATGTTCTTTGCCAACCTTGATATTGTTTTGAGAAACTCATTGCTTGTCACATAACTTTCCCTACTTTCCACATCCTTTGAGTAATCAATTTCAACCTTGTTACCACTGATCAATTTCTGAGACTGCCTTCCTCCACACTTTAATTGATTTACGACAAACAATTGTTGAGATGATTGAGTTGGTCTAACGCAGAGGGTTTAGCCTTTTGCTAAAAAGGGTGTGACTTCAAATCCCAATTTCATTTTAAGAATTTCTTTAGCCTTTTACTTAAACGACGTGAGTTCAAATCCCAATTCCATTTTCTAGGAAAAACATTCAGGCAATTTTCATGGTCCGCTAATTCTATTATGCGCTTTCATGTAATTGTATCCTTTTGCTAAAATGGTGCGAGTTTGTGAGTTCGTGAGTTCAAATGCCGATTTTATTTTGTTAATTGCTTTATCCTTTTGCTAAAACAAAATGAGTTAAAATCCCAATTTCATTTTCTAGAAAAAAAATTCTAAAAATTTTCATGTTTTGCTAATTCTATCATGTGCTTTCATGTAACAACAAAGCAAGCTTCCTGATTCATTTTATGGAAAAAAAAATCTAGCAATTTTCATGATCTTCTAATTCTATCACGACTTGCACCAAAGATGGCAAAAGGAATTATCACGTGTTACTTGGGATTTTGCAATGGAAAATCTCCAGGGCACATACATTTGAACCAATCAAATATCTCATCCCATTATGCAAATCGTATTCCCTATTTTCCTGTACATTTGAATCAAATTAAAATCTCATTTCATTCTGCAAATGCTATTCCCTGAACATTTGAATCAATATAAAATATCATCCCATTCTGCAAATCATATTCCCTATTAGAAATGGGTGAAAAAAAATATTATGGAAAGAGATGAGATCGTTTTCTCAACACCGATGCCAATTTTATTTGGTAATTTTATAAAAGAAATAATGTTCATTACTAGCATGAAAAGGAGAAAAAATGATGTGTTTGTTGTCGTATAGGCCTTGCTCATTGCATTTTAGAGCTAGAATATTTCTTCAGTTTAGAGCTCTTGCCAAATTGGGAAAGCATGACTCAAGGACAGATACCTGGTTGACTAGTCTGGTTCAACATTCTTTCAATTTGTTTATGGGAAGGCATGGCAACACGCATTCATCGATCAAAATTTTCCCACATATTTGGGATTTTTTGAAGAGAACCCCAAACATGGAAGTCCTTGGTATCTTTTGTCAATGTTGATGAATGTATTGTTCGACCACTCTTCTGAAGCTAATAACATCCTCAGAGCACCTAAGAGTGATAATTTTGTTGTATGTTTGGTCACCTGAGAGTGATAATTTTGATGCACGTCGAGTTTCTATGATCTAGTAGGGAATTTACTAAAACCCCTAGAATGCCCACACGACCTCTACTTTGCTGCAACAAGACTCCCAAGTTTTCTTTACATGAATTTACATGTATTCCAAAATGAATACGCCATCCCTCAATAAAAAATATGGACTAGTAGAGTGTCCATGTGTTTTCTATGCATGGAACTTATTTTCTTTGCATTAATAAAAGCTCTTAGGTGCCAGGTGTGTTGCATGCAGAAACATGTATTATTAAACTCGATGGTATTTGATAAGATAAAATATTATTAAAATACACTATGACTAAGTGGTTTGATTGTTGCAAGCGCTCTTTTCAAAGCATATCTAATAATGTTATTGTTTTCACTTTAAGAATTATTGTTTTTTTTATTTAAATTTTTTGTCAAAGTCCATTATATTTTATAACTGCAAAATGAATCATTTCTATGTTTTAAACATTCAAAAACAAGTTTTTCCTTTGGTTTCAAAAAAATGTATATACGCTTATGTGAAGGTTTTACTTGGTTTTATATTAAAGAAAATGACAAATCACTTTTACTGTGCAATATGCATTTACAAAAGTTTTCTATTCCTTGAGAAAATGAAAAGCTTTGGTGATCGTTTTTACTCCATGTTACTACCATCATACTAAATATTATTGGAGGCTTCGATTCATGCTTTAAATTATTGGTTACGTAACATTTCATTGTAAGATATATGCTTCATTTCCAACCATAATATGTGTCTTATTCTTGGGATGCTATCGAACTATTCCTATTATTTCTACTCAGTTAAAGCTCCCTCCTTCACAAACCTAATTCTCTAAATGCAGGTCTTTTGATCGATGACTCTCTAGCTCTAATGGGAAATATTCTCTTCATTCCTGACAATGTCTTTCACCTCATCTTGTTCATTATTGTCCAAAAAATTCCATGACTTTCTCGTAGTCTTAGATGAATTTAGACAATTATGTGTACATGTGATTCAAGAGTTCAAAAAAAATTCTAAATATAAAATACATTTACAATTATGTGCACATACGATAATACATTTACAGTCAAGGTGGAGTGATGATCATTTGCATAGAAGCACGAACAAAAGTAACCATATATTATCAGATTGCAAGGTGAACACAAGAAGGTAACACGAATGCAAGGTAAATTGAACAATAACAAGAAGGTAACATGAAGAATATGCAATATAGGAGCATATGCAAATGCTTCTTCGGTACTCTTCTCTTTTTGTACTCTTCTTTTTTTTATGTTTGGGGACATGTAGCAATAATTATCTAAATCTCAACACATAAACTATGCACACTTACACGTGTAAGACCCGAGATCACAAACACGCAGTCCCACTCTCATGTACTTGGAATTCTTACTTCTGAAATTTCATTAATGGCTTTCAGTAAGCAAGTCCTCGCAAAAATGGTAGGGACTTGTTTTCCTTTGCAGCCCCTCTTGTTTCTATATGCATTTAACTTCCATATATATGTACACCATACATATTTAATTGTTTCTGTGTGTGCCTATATTGTTGGGTATGTTATATTCTTTTCACTATTAGTAGTGTCTACATTGCGTCGGGCGCATGGGGGGGTGTAGGGGGTGAAAGCCCCCCATGTGGGGGTAGTGCCCCTGAGAATTTTTTTTCCTTGGGAAACATATCGCATTTTTGCCTTGAATTTTGTGTCCATTATTGTGCGGTTTTTCGACACATGGTTTTTGTCGATGGTTTTCTATTTTCAGTTAAGGAATTTGGGTTGTTGACTAATCCAAGTCATTGGGTTAGGGTTTTGGATGTCGCTGGCTCCTATATGCATATTTTATTGTAAACAATGTATCACTGTGAATGAATATAAAATGTGTTGGTTTTCCTAGTTTAGGTTTCCAAGCAAAAAATCTATGTGTAATGTTTGTATTTGCCATTGTATATTTTTTGTTCTTATACTGAAAATCTATTTACAGTAAATATTGTACAAGGTTAAAATCTACATTTGGTATCTGAGCTTTGTTGGCTTCAATGGGACGCCTTTGTGGTCAAGGGTTTGGCTCGGGACTGTGATAAGCCTTGTTACAGTGGGAGATCGGTGGTATTGATTTTTCAGGTGAAAATAAATGGCGAGCAATTCGAAAATGGAGATCGAGAAGTTTAATGAGAAAAGTTTTGAGTTGTGGAAGCTCAAGATGGAAGATCTATTGGTGGACAGAGATCAGTGGTTCACGATAGATCTAGGTAATGCACCTACAAGAACTTCAACAGATGACTGGAAAAAGTTGGATCGAAAGGTGAAGAGCACAATCTGACTGTGTCTCTCAGATTCAATAATATTGAATGTGTCAGAGGAAGGTACAACCAAGGATTTATGGGATAAGTTGGGGAAGTTGTATCAGTCTAAGTCCCTAGTAAATAAACCATTCATGAGAAAGAAGTTGTATAACCTGAGGATGAGAGATGGAGACTTGGTGGCAGATCATTTGAATGCCTTCAATATTGTGGTAAGTCAGTTAGTATATGTTGAGATTAAAATTTCAAATGAAGATAAGTGTATCAGTTTACTATGTTCTTTACCAGACTTGTGGGATAGTCAAGTTGTGGCCATAGGTAGTAATACAACTGCCTTGAAGTTTGATGAAGTGGTCTCATCCTTGTTTTCGGAGGAGATGAAACAGAAGAATATGGAAGGATAGAGCACAGACACATTATTTGCAAGAGGATGCTCCCAGGAAAGAAATAGATCTAAGTTCTCAAGTGGGAGATATAAGTCTAAGGGTAGATCTAAATCTCCCGGAAAGTTTGTAAAGGTATGCTAGAGATGTAGAAAAGAATGGCACTACAAGAAGAGGTGTAGATCCAAAGTTGAGAAAAATAAGGGATCTGAAAAATCTCCTTCTACAGAAGAAAAAACCTCCAAGGAAGAAGGAGGGGATGTGTACTTGTCTTCTTCAAGCACACATGCAAATCATGAGGCATGGTTGGTTGACTCAGGTGCATCCTTTCATATGACTCCCCACAGGGTGAATATGAAAGGTATGATGGAGGTAATGTTTTCCTAGGTGATGACTCGACAACTAGAATCATAGGTCGAGGAAAAGTCAAGTTGAGGCTCATAGATAGAAGGATTAGAACACTACCTGGTGTTCTGTACATCCCAGGATTGGCCAGAAATTTGATTTATGTAAGCAAAATGGACGATGCAAGGGTAAAAAAAATATTTGAAAAGGAAACATGCAGGATGGTTCGAGGAGCAATGGTGTTGTTGAAGGGAGTTCGGTTTGGAATTATGTATAAGCTGCAAGGAAGCACTATTAGTGATGGGTGTAATAGTTCCATTGTTTCTTATATTGGATTTGAAGAAGAAAGAAATCCTACAGTCTCTAGAGAAAAGGTTATGTTGTGGCATCAATGACTGGGGCATATCAGAGAGAAGGTATGTCTAAATACTCTCTGGATTTTGATTTCTATGAACATTGTGTATATGGGAAGCATAATCGGGTAAGATTCCCCTTTGGTGCAACGAGGGAAGAAGGAATTTTACAGCTAGTTCATAGTGATGTTTTTGGACATGTGTTGGTCCCATCACTGGGAAAATCTGTGTACTATGTCTCATTTATAGATGACTTCTCAAGGAATACTTGGATATATTTCCTTGGGAAGAAATATGAAGTCTTTGACATGTTTAAAGAGTTTAAGGCTCTTGTTGAGAATCAAATAGATAAAAGAATTAATGTGTTGAGGACAGATAATGGCAGAGAGTTCTGCGGGAATGAATTTGAAGAATTTTGTAATAAGTGTGGTATAACAAGGCAGAATAATACTCCATATACACCTTAGAAAAATGGATTTGCAGAAAGGTTGAACAGGACATTGATGGAAAAAACAAGGTGTATGCTCAGTGGTGTCGGGTTATGGCAAGAATTATGGGTAGAGGCAGTGGGTATTGCATGTTACCTGGTCAACAGATTACCCTCGTCAGTTTTGGATGAAAAGACTCCACAAGAGGTATGGACTAGTAAGAAACCCTCTATCACACATCTCAAGGTATTTGATTGTGATGCATATGTTCATGTTTCAAAGGAAAACAAGAGTAAGCTAGATAAGAAGGTTGAAAAGTGTATCTTTATTGGATATAAAGATGGTATCAAAGGTTATAAGCTTTGGAACCCATAAAATAATAAGGTAGTGTATAGACGAGATGTGGTATTTAGAGAAATGAAGGATGTTGTTAAACAGGTAGTCATACCAAGTAAGGAAGAACCAGAGAAAATAGAGTTTGATTTGAAGGATGATGAATCAAACTCTACAGAAGAACAAGAATCAGAAGAAGTAGATCCTCATACTCTTGTATTGAGGAGATCGGTTCGAGAAAGAAGGCTACTCAAAAGGTATACTCCATCTGATTTCCATTCAAAATTTTCTTTGTCTATTACTGATGATGATCCTAGAACTGTCAAGGAGGCAGTGGATTCAGAGGACGGAAATCTCTGGAAAAAGTCCATTGACGAAAAAATGGAAACCTTGGATAAGAATGAGGCTTGGGATCTAGTGGAGTTGTCGACTGGAAGAAATCCCATTGGCAGCAAATGGGTATTTAAAAAAAAGTTGAATGCAGGAGGAAAAGTGGAGAAATACAAAGCTCGGTTAGTTGCAAAGGGTTATTCCCAGGTTGAGGGAATTGATTTTGGTGAGATTTTTTCTCATGTTGCCATGCTAACCTCTATAAGATTTATGTTATATGTTGTTGCTGCATTTGATTTTGAAGTAGAACAGATCGATGTGAAGATAATATTCCTACATGGGGATCTGGAAGAATAAATCTATATGAAGCAGCTAAAAGGATTTGTTGTGAAGGGAAAGAAGGAACTGGTATTCAAGCTGAAAAAGTCCTTGTATGGTTTAACACAATCAGYAAGGATGTGGTATCAAAAATTTGATACTTATATGTTAGGACTTGGTTTCACAAGAAGCAAAGAGGATCGTTGTGTGTATTTTAAATTAATTGGTGATCATTTGATTTATTTGGTCTTGTATGTGGATGACATGTTGTTGATAGGAAACAACAAGGAGATTATCCAAGATGTGAAAACTCAGTTGTCCTTTAAATTTGACATGAAGGATCTCATTGCTTCAAATTTCATTTTGGGCATGGAAATTAAAAGAGATCGAAAAAAGAGGAAACTATGGTTAAATCAAAGAAAATATGTCGAGACAATATTGTAGAGGTTTAATATGTAGGAATGTAAATCGGTCAAAGTTCCTATTCTTGTTGGTGTAAAGATATATGTGGTTCAGTGTCCCAAGACACAAGAAGAGGAGGAGGACATGTCTCATGTTCCATATGCGAGTGCAGTTGAGTTTGATGTATGCAATGGTTTGTACTAGACTGGACATTGCACATGCAGTGGGAGTTTTGAGCAGGTATATGTCAAAACCAGGGAAGGAGCATTGGCCAGCAGTAAAAAGGGTTTTCAGGTATTTGTGTGGCACTACTAGTTATGGATTGTGCTACCAAGGAAGACCGAGATTGGACAGAGTGTTGGATATACATGGCTTTGTGGATGCAGACTGGGCTGGAGATCTAGATTGTAGGAGATCTAAAAGTGGGTATGTGTTTAACCTGTTTGGAGGAGCAATCAATTGGATGAGAAAAAGACAGGTTGTAGTGGCACTTTCAACAAGATAAGTTGAATACATGGCAGCCACTCATGCAAGTAAGGAAGCAGTATGGTTACAAATATTGTGTTCAGGTATTGGGTTGGTACAACAATTTCTAAGGATAGATTGTGATAGTCAGAGTGCATTTTTTCTGGCGAAGAACCTGGCTGATGATTCGAAGACAAAGCATATTGATATTCAATATCACTTTGTGAGAGACATGGTTGAAGACTAAAGTGTTGCTGATGAAAGTGGACACTTTGAAGAATGTTGCAGATTCATTAAAAAAATATGTGAGCACTGAGAAGTTCTCTTGGTGTAGAGGATCCATGGGCATTGTTCCTGGATTGTTGACTATGTAACCCTGTAAACCCCCTATATGCAAAGAAAACAACAAGTGGGAGAATGTTGGGTGTGCTATATTCTTTGCATGATTAGCAGTGTCTACATTGCAACGAGTGTGTGGGGGGGAGCTAGGCCCCCCCTTGGGGGGTGAAATCACCCCGTGCTAGGGTTCGGGGGAAACGCCCCTAGGAAATTTATTTGGCCTCGGGAAACATGTCGCATTTTTCCTCGATTTTTGTGTCCATTATTGGGCGCTTTTTCGGCACATTGTTTTTGTCGATTGTTTTATATTTTCAGTTAAGGAATTAGGTTTGTTGACTAATACAGGTCATTTGGTTAGGGTTTTCCACTGGCTCCTATATGTAAGTTGTATTGTAAACAATGTATTACTATGAATGAATATAGAATATGTTGGTTTTCTCGGTTTGGGTTTTCAGGGGAAAAATCTTTGTGTAATGTTTGTATTTGCCATTGTATCTTTTCTGATCTTTTACTGAAAAACTGTTTTGCAGTAAATATTGTACAAGGTTAAAATCTACATATATAATGATTAATTTATAAATTGATTAAATTAACAAATAGATACTCATAAAATAGTATTTACAAGAATCAATGTAAAGTAGTTTTTTTGGTTTGTCAATTCTTGAATTGCAAGCCATAATCCTTCCTTACATCAGCTTACCAATCTTTGTGTATTACACTGGTTGACCACCCTACCGATTCCAATGGGTACTCTTCTTCCCCAAAGACCCTCGAGCCACAATGGGGTTGTATGAAAGGTACCAACTAGAAAAATGAAAAGAGAGTGTAGCTATCAAACTTGTGAGGAAATCCCCACCCTAAGGACACTCTTCAATAGACCAAATTCATTGAGAATCATCAATTGAAACTTTAGTGTTATGACAACCAACTAGCATTAGGGTGAAAAAAGTGTGAGCTTCCTAGTTCAAGCCTTCATTTTATAGGCTTTGTGGCTCAAGCCACTTGTCCATCTCATGCAAATATGTAATTTTATAATTTATTAATTACCTAATATGCACCCATCCATACTCACTTGAACAAATGCAAAAGCAAATCCTTAATTAAAAATATAAATTAGTGATTTTTGCTCACTCAGCTACTACACCTCATATTTTTACTCCTAGATGTTCCCTCAATCTCCTCCCTGTTTCCTATATGACTGAGTGCATATGTAGTCACTACTCGTGTTAGTTACTAACACTCTTTAATATCACCCAAGCCCACTTTTATTTTCCCACAGTTTTATTTGAATTTCAGTTCTGTGTTTCTCTTTATTCTCATTGATTTGTGGATGCACTAGTAATTAGTTTTTAGTTAATTAAAATTATTTTATTTTCCATTTCATATATTCTAAAATGTATTTATTTTTCAAATGTATTTTAATTTAAATTATTCTACTTTTCCTCGTTATGAAATGCATAATAACTTATATGCTTAATCATACACTCGTTCATTTATTTAACTTTTCCTTTTTTAACTAAAATGCATAGACTAGTTATTTTTTTTTTCATGGATGTACAACAACTCTAATTGATACCAAAGGTGCCATTCTTCATTGTACCCTTTAAGATTTATTTTTCAGTAAGTACCATGTGTGCCTTGTTCATACATACCCTTCAAGCATTTAACCTTTTTTGATATGGGAATTAGTGCCATTGTTAAGACCATGTTAACTCAACTTGGAACTACCTTGTTGAGAGATTAATGGTCACTGATGAATAAGGATGTCACATTATTATGCACCTCTCAACTAAACTTCATGAGTAACCAAATTTTCGGCGTATCCTCAGGGCAATGTGAACTCTTTGGGTAAAAGTATCATGAGATTTTCAACTTGGGACGTGGAAAATGAATGCTAGTAGGTGGAAACATGAACGTTGTTCCTTCTCTGTTGGAGATACCATGTACATTCACTAAAAGGATAACACCTTCTAGGAGGTTTTTATGAAACATCCCCGAAAAATTTATCCCTTCTCTGTTTATAGCGAAGGTTGTTAGCGGAGGCAGGTGACCGAAATTTTTTGCAGATGCTTTTTTACTAGTGTGCATGTAAGGTACATGTGCACTGGTGCACACATAAACAATAACACCTCGGTGCTTAAATGTTAAAAAGAACTGTCATAAGTTATAATAAAAATAACAAGCACCAATAAAAGCGCACTAGTATCGTTGAATCTTATGACCCGGTGTGTATCGTCATCATCAGGCACACCGCAGTAGGGTAAATAAAAAAAATGACCAAATGAATTTTCATTGTTACACTTCATCATGTGCTTCCAAACTCTCAAGCAAGCATAGATGCTCACTCTCCTTCCAAAGACGCATTGTTTCTGATGTTGTACAATGAGTTGCATAGCTCCACTCGTAGATTCCACACATTTCCAAATTTCAGAAAATTACCATGAATTTTCATTTTCTCTCAACGGTGGAACCATGCCTCCTTGGGACATAAGAGTCTAGGGAAATTTTTTATTACCTTCCTATTTGCATTTTCATCCGATTTAAATTTGAATTTAGCTTAAAATTTGGCCCTTTTTTCAATGTTTTTTTCCAATTCCGTGTGATGCACATGAACGCTTTGGCTTGCCCCAAAGAAGTTCATTATGTGCTAAATTCATAGTAAGAACCACCTACGATGTGCCTAATCTAATTGTATGCATTGATCATGTTCAAGGAAGAACATTGTGATAAATTTAAAAAACAAAGTGGTGCGTCTTTTCTGACGCCCCTAAACCAATGCGTCATTTGTGACACCCTGCACTCGGTGTGTTATAAAGAAAAACATCCACTAAAAAACTTGTCAGTGCACTTGGAACCCTGGAGCACTAGTA
This sequence comes from Picea mariana, assembly GCA_032191745.1. NCBI lineage: Eukaryota > Viridiplantae > Streptophyta > Pinopsida > Pinales > Pinaceae > Picea > Picea mariana. Next base: position 14,521 of record JASDQU010880684.1, read on the forward strand.
TGTTCCATTTAATTAAGCACACCGCTAGGTTTACAACTCATAAAATTTAACGTAGTGATGCAACCATTTTAACTAAATGCATCGGCCTTGTTAACAAAAACGTATCGGGAGAGATATTAATCGACTTGACATAAAGGGAAATCTTGTTGGACGCCCCATTATTGGTGCTCCATGATTCACAATGTACCACTAAAAAAACATTGGTGCTCCAATAACATGGTAGCACCCGTGCGTTTATAGTAACACATCACACTGTGTAAGTTGCAATAAAACAATTTAATGTAGTAGTGCCCATAGGTACAATAAACACATCGATATTATAAAGAGCATGACACCGGGTTGAATATTTCACAATCTATCAGCTTGGTACGTCCTATGGGATGCATTGCTAAAATACGTGGCAGTGCGACAATAAACAAGGAGCACTAGTGTGTATTCACTAACAGTATGCATCAGTGTTGTTAAAGGAAAAGCATAAGTTTTAAAAAATAATCATAGTGGTGCATTGTTTGTGAGGACCCATCCCCAGTGCGTTATGAAATACAACACACCGCTAAACAACATTCTAGTGCTCTAGTATAATTTACGCACTGATGCTTTCAGTTTAACAAAGCACATCGATAAGTTTGTGCACTATAAATTTTAGTGTAGTGGTGCGTCCTTGTTATCCAAATGAACCGGTGTTGTTAAAACCACATCGGGAAAAATATTGAATGACTTGACATGTCGGGGCATCTCATTGGAGGCCCCATTACTGGTGCTCTACACAACCCAACGCACTGCAAAGTGCGGTTCTCCAATAACACGGTAGCACCGGTGTGTTCATATTAACACATCGCACAACTTAATTTGCAATGAAAAAATTTAACCTAGTGGCACCTTTAGGTACAATAAACACATTAGTGTTTTAAAGAGCACGACACTGGGCCAAATATTTCACAATTTAACAACGTTGTGTGTTTTATGGGACGCATCGATAAAATATGTGGCGGTGCGACAAGAAACATGGTGCATCGATGCATGACAATAACAACACCACATGGTGGTGTTGTTTGTTGTATATAGAGCACAATTTGCGGTGTGTAGTTACTGTTTTAGACGCACCGATTACTTTTCTACATTTCATTGCAAACAAAAATTTATTTTTATTTTTATTAAATACAAGTTATTTATATATGTGTGTGTTTTATAGTTTCAATTCATTTTATCTATATATGTGCCAAAAATTATTTGTATGTGAATCAGAGATGACAATGACGAAAAGAGGAGGAGGAGAAACAGTAGCAACATGTCGAAACATACACATTTGTACATGACTGGGAGGCTAGAGAGAGGGAGATGAAGTTATTCATTCACCCTATTTCACGACAAACACATTCCCTTTTGATGGAAGTTGGCCTCCTCAAGTTTTATGAGGAGGGTACATCCCTCAGGGGGGACTCTTTGTTGTTACAACAATAGATTCGTTGTTGGGATCATGATCGACATGTATTTAGGGTCGATCTGTAACGACCCCCTTCGTTACGTCTATGAACGGCGAAGTGCAATAGGAAATAACAAATAAGAAATTAACAACATCACCTAATACATATAAATGCAAACCCATGACGTCATAAATACGATGACACATGATCAGAATATAAACAAACTCTACCACATCGTTGCGGATCGAAATTTCAACCATAATGCTGACCAATCTCATCATATTATCACCTATAACAATCATTTTGCCGAATATAAAACTACTTTCTACTTTACCATTAAAATCATACCTTGGCCACACGCCCGCTTCGGAGACGTCCCTCATGCTGTGCCGCTCCCCTCGCTCCGTGCCGCTTCTGCTTTCCGACCAAAGAAAGCTCACCGGTACCTC
>JASDQU010880688.1:9701-23322 GCA_032191745.1 Picea mariana
TGTCTGAGGTAACCAAGGATATCTAAACCAGAATTTTGAGTGAAGGTGAAGAAAAGAAGGCCGAAATGCAAGGAAGGATAAATTCTTTTGATGGTTCTTTCTAAGGTATGTTATTTACAGGTCATCTCACCATTTTCGTTATACATTTTTTTCTATAATGATTCATACCATGAAATTTCTATGAAAGTGAGAAAACATATCCAAGTATCTGTGGTAAAAAATTCATCTTGTTCAGACCATTTATCACTCCCTTACATCCCTGCCACATTCGCGCCCTTCCCAATGCACATTCATTATGCTTTTACTAGTGAAAACTCACCACACAGGTTCGAAAATATTGGCATTAATAAATGAACAATAGATGTTGGTGTGTGAGATACTTACCCTTTTTTCCCTTTTCTTCTTCCCCTCTATTATGCCTTTATGGTTCTATACTTAGTCGCCTTTCTATAACCATGGGTTCCTGGGTTGGAGGACTAACAAATCCTCATCTACATCTATATCTTCACATCACGAGTCCGACAGAAAAAATTTTTGATCTACAATTCCACCATGGACTCCTCGAACTCCCAAGCTTCACTCTACCCGGGTTCACCAAAGTTTCAAAGCATATACCACTCCCTTCCATCCCCACCACCTTTGTGCCCTTCCCAATGCACATTAATTATTCCTTTACTGGTGACAACTCAACACACTGGTACAAAAAAATTGTCTTTAATAAGAAAAAACCTTGAGGACATCTCCCATTAACACGCATTAAACCACCATTTACGAGAGTCCGACCGACTATCGTTCCTTTCCATTAGCCAATTTTATGACTATTGATTCCTAGGTCGGCACTATCGAACTATCATTCCCCATGTTTTTTGATATACATATTGCACCCAAAAATTATGTGATCTACAATTCCACCCCAGGCTCCTCCAACTCGCAAGATTCACTCTACCTGGGTTCACAAAACGTTTCAAAGAATTTATCGCTCCCTTTCATCCCCACCACCTTGAATCCATTCCCAATGCACATTAATTATGCTTTGATTAGTGACAACTCACCACACAGGTTCGAAAAGATTAGCATGAATAAGAGAATACCTCAAGCACATCTCCCATTAAAACGCATTAAACCACGATTTACGCAAGATTATATTATCATATATCTTCTTCACATGTTATGTTTCATATTACTTTATGGGAAGATTCCATTTCATATTACATAGCCAATTTTTTGATCACGGATTCCCAGGCAAGAGGGCTCTAGATTTCACTTCCACTGTTCTGTGACCTACAAACAACACTCGAACCTCCACGATATACAAATTGACTATTAGACTCCCACATCATCCCCTCTTCCGTGTTACATATTTTGCACTCAAAATTTATGAGCCATACAATTTGACTGTTGAGGCCTCACATCTCCTGGGGAACCCTTGTCACCCTTGTCACCCTATTTTGGATCCTCGGGTTGGCGAGTTCACGAAATATCCAATTCCTAGTCATTGTTTCTTGTGCCTGACACCTTCGTACTTCTTTCTAGGTATGAAACAACTAAGGTTTAATTCTAATAGTTCATCATGCAACAACTGTAAAGATCGTCATTAATAAGAAAAAGGCTCGACGAGACAGTCACATTGACTATCGCTACACAATTTGTCCACAAACATGCAGAAAATATCTTGCTAGGTAATGGGATCTCTATTAAAAATTTAAATATATTAGCAAAAACGAGTCCGGCCTACCATTTCCCTATTCCATACTTAGCCTTTTTTTCGATTGCAAGTTCTTAGATAGGTGGGCTCACAATTGCGCTTCCAATGTTCTGTGACCTGCAAACAGTGCCAGGAGTTCCACGATAAACAAATTGACCATTGGACTGCCCCATCATGCCCTCTTCTATGTTACGCGTTTTTCCCTCAAAAATTTTGAGACATACAATTTGATCGTTGAGCCCTCAACTCTCCTTGTTATACCTTGTAACCTTATTTTGAATCACGACTGATCGCTTTCGATAATTATCCATTCCTTAATTGCTCTTCCCCATCCTCGCCACCTACGTACTTCTTTCTAAATATGCAATTAGTAAGCTTTAATGCTAACAGCTCGTCATGCAGGAACAGTAAAGATTGTCATTAATGAGAGAAACGCTCGAGGAGATCTCCCATTAATACTCATTAAACCAAGATTTTTGGAGGGTTATATTATCCCTTTCGATTGTTCATCTCAAACAACATAGAATGTCTTTCAAGGGTCGTCGGGTTGGCGGGTTCACAAAATCTCCAATCCTTAATTTCTCTTTGTCGTACCCGCCACCTTCGCACTTCTAGGTATGCAATTACTAGTCTTTAATGCTAACAACTCAGCATGCAACAACCGTCGATATTTTCATTAATGAGCGAAAGGATAGAGGAGATCTCCCATTCACACGCATTGAACCAAGATTTACAGAGGGTTATATTATCTCGTCCAACTGTTCATTTCAAACATAGTATGGAGAAAATGAACATTCTCGTAAACTTATGACAGCATCTCGAAAGCAGTTCTATGGAGATACAACGAACATATTCGGGTGTGACAACCAAAACTTCCAGTGATCCAACGCATACTCTTACTAGATCTTGTTCCACCCAGAACGAAGTAATTTGGACCTTTGGAATTGCTCATGCAGGTTGCGTCCCTGGATTTTTTTACTGTAAGGAGGTGGTATCTTGGTGCGTCAAAAAATATATTTCGAGACATAATTATTCCACTGCGGGACCACTCTCCTATTTCTTTGTCACCTCGGGTCTTTTCCAAGATGTTAATATTGTCAGAGCCAACATTGACCTTCAGAGGACAAGACTGCAAGCAGTTCCTTAAAAAACATGATAACGGGTTGGACCTCTTACCCAAGTTCCTGGAAGACCCGAAAACAATTCTTGAAGATATCACAAAGTTGCAAGTTATTTCTGTTAGAAATCCATTTCGAGAAATTGCCTGGTTGTTTACAAGAATAACGGGACATGAATCCACAGCAAGCATTTCCTGCATGGTTCTTTATATTTTGTATTTCACAGTCAATGAACAAACCATTTTTTATTGGGGGAAGCTAATTTCCATTGAAATGTGTTCCCAACTGTCACGATTCAAAGAAGAAAAGAAATTTTATATGTCATCCTACTTGGTTTTCACAATAGTCCATCGCTGTCTGTTTCCAAAACTATCTCTGTCCAAGAAGGTTAACTATGAATTCGACCCAGTAATTTTCTGGTACCAGGCCTTGTGGAGGCACAAGGCCTCCCATTGTTTTTATGAGGTTTTTAATGACTTTGTCTCGGTTTTCAAATATTTGTTGTTAGGAAAGAATGCTCCACGGATGTCTGACCAAGCAACCAAGTTTTTGGACAAGAAGGGGACACTTGAAAAAATGGAAAATTGTAGTGTAATAATGAATTTTGGGCCCAAGGAAAATCTTTCTTTCCTTCCATGTCACATCACAGACAAGATGTTTGTTACAGAAATAGCAAGGCAATACAACTACTAGTTGCATTTTTTCCATGAGAGGAGAAAAAAGCAGTTCATTCCTCTACCTTGGAAAGTTGGGGACTTCGTGTTTAGGAATGTCAACAAGATTGACGAATTCACAAGCCATTTCAACAACTTGAACCTAAGATATCCTTAAAGGCTAAGAGGGTTCGACCCTAATGGGATTTTTCTAGAAAATTTACTAGAAGTTGTCTTTAGCATCTCTTTTATCCATACACGCCTTAACGAAGACAGAGACAATGATGACAACACTATGTCTCCTCACGATGGCGACATAGATACATTGCAAAGCACAACTGAATTGTTCAAAGAACAGGGAAAAGGCCTCGGTGAGAAGAGTTTCCAATCCTCGGCTAGCATTCCTAAGAGCACGACGTCATGGAGCATTGCTCCAATGGCCCACCCCAGTAAGAAAGAAACCCAAAATTATTCAAACAGAGAAGGAGATAAGAACCCTCCTCGCGGTAAAAATTATAGTTCTCACAAGATTCCCGTGAGGAAGAAGATAAAAAACATTGTAGGGCAAGCGGAAGAGCCCGAAACTGAAAGTGAGGACATGGAGCTTGAGATTGATCTGGATAACATATTTTGCAACGTTGATTAGCCCATGCACACAATCCACCATAGTTCCATAAAGGAAATAGCTGAGACCGACATTTTTGATGAAGATGAATCATTTGTATTCGAGTGCGCTGTTTTTGACAGCCAATCTAAAAATTTAATTATTGAAAAGAGAGATGTAAGAAAGAATAAACGGAAATCTTGTTCAGAGATTAACCTTGGGAACATGAAGTTGTCCCAAACCTCTCGACTTCGTCAAGCAACCGGAGATGATCTTGATGATTCCATTGGAGGCATTGAAGCGGAGAATGCCATACCGAACGACTGAATCAAGGAATTGGAGGAAGCTTTGATTATTGTCCCATTGCTTGCCATTCCTTTAGAAAAAACTATGTCTACCACCCCTCCAGCCAAGTTAAAAGGATCCTCGAGCCTCCTCACATCGTGTAGAGGCTATGTGGAGAAGAATATCAAGAAAATAATGGAGCTAATTACTCAAGCCTGGGAAACATCACAAAATATAGCTTCCCTTGGAATGAGGCGACATGATTTGCACGAACATTTGAAGGCGGATTTTTAAAATGAATAATGTTTCTATCTAGAGATGGGCATCCCTTTTGGAAAACATGTCACCAACATGTCAAATCTGAGAAGAAGACAAGAAGATCTCCCATCCCCAAACTGAATCAAATAATTAAAAGCATGTTGGAAAGAGAAACTTAAGAACCTACATCTCATTATCGAATCATGTGAACAATCCATATCAGAGAAAGAAGATTTATTTAGAAAGATGACCAAAACAGACTTAGTCAGAAGTACCAACGAGGTCCAAGACCCCAACTTAATCCTCAAGTCCTTTTCCTTAACCAAGAAAGCCTTCGATGAACAAGTTGATATTTTAAAGGGGCTGTCTTTAGAAAATTTTTACGGCGTCGTTGAATATGGTCAAGATGACGTGGACAAATGGCTAGTGGACTATTTGGCACACAATGAAGCAATTGAATAGGCTTTGCATAATATTTCTATCGATCTAAGGGAATTAGAAAACGATCTTTTCAACATAAAAACTGGGATGAGATCAACGTGGCCCCCATGAGAAGCTACATTGAATAATGGCTCCAAAGGGAAATCAACAAGATCATCGATGAAGGGAAACAAGCGGTTGGCACGATTCCAGTGGTCGTTGACAAGCAAAATAAAAATGCATCAGTAAGAAAATAGAAAATAGAGAAATAGATACCACCATAGTAAGTCTATACTGATCACATCTTTCTTTCTTTATCAATCCATCTATTCCACCTCTTTAAATAGAAATGTCTAACCAAAGACTGATAACTTCCAATTCCTTCTTTTCAGTTCTTGCTCTCTACCATAGCCCATGTCTTCTTTCTACAATCTTATTTCTTGTACTTATTGTTTTTATGGTCCGCGGGAGCCCCAATCTCAGTCTATATGAAAAACGCATTTAAATTTCCAGAAATATGTAACAGACATTATTATTTTTTGATAAATTTCTAAGAAAACTACTTCGGTAACAATCTCGATGGTGCCTTGTAACCCTATTTTTGGAATGTTGAATTAGTTCTATTTATGCATATCGGTCATCTTCTTTTATTTTTGTGTGCTTAGAAATTTGTATCTTCAATTATGATGGATGTCAGGAAATTGTGTTTATTTAATTTGAATGTTTAATGTCTGTGATTCTTGGCCCTATTTTCCAGGAACCTTTATTTCAAAAAAAAAAACATTTTCTATCCTTTTGTATTGCTTCAATTCATTGCGAAGAAAATTTTCTAAGTCCCACATTTGAACTATACATGCCCCAGGAAAAAACTTAAAGAGAAGTATCAAATATTTAAAAAATGCAGTAAGATTGACATCCTCGTTAGGTTGTTGTTTTGGTGCTAGAAGATTGATCTACAAGAATATCCACATAAATAGAAACCTTAGCTCCACACATACTCCTAGTAATAAACCATATTCATGCACTTGCATCATAAGATCTATTCACCTTCTCCTTGAAGTTGCATCAAAATTGGATTAGATTATTCATTCACTTGCATCATAAGGTATGTTCATCTTATCCTTGAAGTTGCATCAAAATTGGGTTAGATAGGAGTGGAGGAATTCCTTTTTAATCATTGGTAATCAATACTCTAAAGAATATGAGTTTTTTTTAGACTTTTGTTTTGGTTTATCATAATAACCTTCTACCATGATTTTCTATTTGGTATATAAGTTAACATGTTTTTTTTTTTATATAGCTATAGATTTATTAGTTTGACTTTTTACAAACTTATTATATCACTTTTTACAAACTTATTATATCATTTAAAATAAAAAATTGACTTTTTCGAACTTATTCTATCATGTTTTAATATTTGAAACCTTTTAATTTTTCAAAACCCTCTTTCAACTTTTGTAGTAGCTCGAAAAATCTACTTGAGTTTAGAATTATGGGAAGAAGAAGAATTTTTTTTAATTTAAATTGTATCTAAATATATACGTTGTTAACCTAGACATGTTGCAAATATACTAGTTGATACTATATTGAAATGGCCAGTTTGTGCTATACAAAGATGTCTTCTTCCTTGAGAGAAATTGTATATCAACTTCTGCAATTTACCCTAACACATATAGAGACATTCATGCCAGATGATTTGTTTGATAGAATTAAATGCTCTCACAAAGTTACTTTCTCACTAATTACTTGTTAACCCCATATTAATATAATATTATGATTAACTAATTCGAGAATTCGGGACTTTGGCCTTACTCCCGCAGTGACATTCTCCCCAGGTTATTTAGCAGCCTAATGTCTTGTGGTTGACCTGTCACACAGTGGCACGAGTCATTTTCTACATGGATACCACATGTACTTTATGTTGCTTGCCACGTGTCCACTGCAGTTTTGCTTTATGTTCATTGTTTCGGGTTTCTAATACTCCATCGGTGTCGCCATAGCAGTGCATTTATTTTCATTCCAACCTGACAGAGACTATGCTGCCATGCAACACTTGTTTATCTAAACTTTGTCTTCTCTCTATTTGTACTTATCTCTAACCTTGATAATACTTTAATAATATGTTAGTTAGTACTATAATATTAAATGCATTCTATAGTATTAACCTAGTAGTTTTAATACTTTAACAATACAATACTTAAACATTATAATATTTTATTAAGTTTTATAATATTGATACTTAATAACTCTTTAGGTTTAATAGTTATACTTAAGCATTATAATATTTCATTAGGTTTTATAATATTGATACTTAATAACTCTTTAGGTTTAATACTTTCCTATTTCATTAATAATATCGTTTTGTAAGAATATCTTTTTATACCTAGTACTATGGTAATAATTTACTTTTTAGGTTTTTAACCTAGTATATTTCATTAAAAATATTGTTATTACCTTTAGTAAGAATACCTTTTTATACCTTAGTACTATGGTAATAATTGACTTTTTAGGTTTTAACCTAGTATTATCACCTTGCTAATGCTTAGTTCTATGTTTTATTATTTATACTTTTATTATTGTTTTGGTAATAATTGACTTTTTAGGTTTTTAACTTAGTATTATCACCTTGCTAATGCTTAGTTATATGTTTTATTATTTATACTTTAATTATTATTTTAGTGTTATCTATTATATATTATAGTTATATATTATACTTTAAAATTTAATATTGTTATATATATATCGTAGTTTAAATGTTTTATGAAATGATTTTTTTTAATGATATTTTTCATAGATATTTGCTCAAAATCCGGTGAGAAATTGTTAGATCTATAGATTTGAGTAATTATTTTTATATAATCTGAGTATCCCAAAAGTTTTTCAACAAGTTGAATCCATTTCTACATTCAAAAATAAATTTTAAACAACAAAAAATAATAATTTCGTACAAATTTATATCATCGAATTCCAACCAAAAAAACATTTCATACAACAGTGAAACAACACCATATTTTATCATTATAGTATTTAATAACCTAATATTATTATTAATACTTTATTAAATACATTAATAAACCCTAACCTCGTATCATTACCTTACTACTTACTAATACTTAGTACTTTCTATTATTACCTTAATACTATTTACTTAATATTAATATTTGATAACTTATACTATAATTATTATATATATTCTTAATACCAATACTTAATAGCTATAATAATTTTAATTACTCATATCTAGTAATATATATTATTACTTTAATACTATTTGCTTATTCAATTAATACTAATAGTTTATACTATAGTAATACAAATATTATAATACTAACTTAATACTAATATTTAATAGTGTAATTATAATTACTAATACTTAGCATTATATATTATTATATTAATACTATTTGCTTAATACTAATACTTAATAGCTTATACTATAGTAATTTCAATTATTATATATATTTTATAAATAATTTTCAAGGTTCATGCGCTGACGTTAGTAGCTCTCTAGGGTTTGTAATCTCCGCACTTTTCATATTTATATGTTTGGTCTTCCTCTTCTCCTACCAAATTACTTGTCGTGACAATGGATCAGGCTGGTGATTTGAAATAATAACAAAGAAAAAATGATGATTGTGGACTTTCCAAGAAATTATATAAACCACTCCCACCACAGAAACCTAATATCAATTAAGACCTCCCTTGTTTGTCATTGTTACAAGAAGAGAGGCCATAGCACTATGAGTTGTTGGTACACAGAAGATTGTTCTTTCTATGGGAAGAAAGGCCATCGAGTAACATCCTGCTAGGAGAATCAAGCCTCATGCCACAAGACATTACTTTTAGAGTAGGATCGACAAGAAGACTTCTCCAATCCAACAATGAAATATGAGCCACATGGAGAGGAGTATGTCAAATAATACATGTAGAAAGAAATTTTTACACCATTGCAAGTTGAGTGGACATTGGGAAGAAAATTGTTGGTGACTTCATCGAGAGCTTCACCCCAGAAACCACATAGCCAAGAGAAGGGTGTGGAGAGTGAAGAGTACAAAAGATTAATATTTTCTTGCATCCCCAATTGAAGGAGAAGTTGTCCAAGGAGAAATAGAAACACATGAGATTGCATCACCATGGAAGAGGATAGCAGGTTGATGAAAGCAATCAAGTGTTAAGAACCAAATATCAAAATAGCATAAAAACCTCAGAATAACTACTCAACGCCTTGACAAAGAGATAATTTCAGATAATAAGCCTCTTCGAGGGGGAAACTTCCTTATACAACACATAAATTTACAAATACCATATGATTCCAAATGAAAAGTTCTCCTTGGTGTATATAGGAGACTAGGAGGTACAATTACAACTAATGGACCTAAGCCAACATAAATAAAATAACAATACTAATGTAATATGCCCCAATTAAGGGGTCATGTGCCACCATTTAGGGCTTAACATTCCCCTCCCCTTCAGACAATTGGTGTCCACAACGCTTGAGTAATTTTGGATGCTTCTTTATCAAAGACTCATATTCCCAAGTGGAATCTTCAGCAGGCGGTTTCTTCCACTTAATGAGATACTCTGAAATGGATCTATTCCTCAGCTGGAGAATTATTGTCTTAGTGATAGCTTCAGGCTCCAATATGATTTTTCCTTCCTCGTCAACTTTTGGAAATATAGTTTGAACTGGGATCTTTTCACCTATAACCTTCTTTAAGAATGAAACATCGAAAACTGGGCTTACTTGCGAAGATGCAGGCAACTCCAATTTGTATGCCATATTACCAATATTTTGCAACACCTTATAAGGGCCATAGTACTTTGGTGATAATTTATTATCCTTCTTAGATTGCTTGAGGGACATCTGTTTGTATGGTTGTAGTCTTAAAAATATCCAATCCCCTACTTCAAAACTTTTTTCACTGCAATGTTGATCTACTTGTTCTTTCATGTGATTATGTGCCATGGTCAGGTTGTCCTTTAAGAGTTGGAGAACTTGTTGTTAATGCTCGATGTGATATTCCACTGCGTGAACCTTAGATTTTTCTTTTAGAGAAGAAGTGATGGATTGTGGATGATATCCATAGAGTTCCATAAATGGTTTCATTTTTGTTGCAGTATGAAAGGAAGTGTTATACCACCATTCTTCCAAGGGTAACAACTTGAACCATTGTGTTTGTTTATCAGAGACAAAGCAACAAAGGTATCCTTCCAGAAAATTGTTCACTATCTTGGTTTTTCCATCAGATTGAGGATGATAAGATGAGATATGAGCCAATTGAGTACCCAAACAAGAAAATAATTATGTCCAAAAATGGCTAGTGAAGATGGGATCTCTGTCACTTACAATAATCTTTGGTCTTCCATGTAGATTTTGAACAACCTCTGTGAATGCAGTGGCAACTGTACTAGATTTGAAAGGATGAGAGAGTGCACAAAAGTGTATGTACTTGGTTAGTCTATAAACAATCACCATGATGACACTATTTCCTTCAGACTTCGGTAACCCTATGATGAAGTCCATGGAAACCTCCTCCCAACGCTGACTTGGGATGGCTAATGGTTGTAAAAGACCTGGGGTATTAATTATTTCCATCTTATTTTGTTGGAAAACCAAACATTATGCCACAAACCTTTGAACATTAGTTTTAAGGTCATCCCAAAAAAAATCCTTCTTGACCATGTGGTAGGTTTTCAAAAATCCTGAGTTCCCTCCTATCGGAGAGGTGTGTAATTCCAAGAGTACCTTTTGAGTTGGGAGTTCTTACATAAATATAAGTGATCTTTGTACCATAGTGAATCATTTTTCCATGTAAATATATCTGATTCATTGGAATCATGTTGCAACCTTTGAATGAGAGTCCACACTTTTTCGTCATTCTGCCATTCATCCCTTGTTTCTATTATCCAATCAGGTAGGATGATCGAGATAGCATAGAGAAATCCCTCAACATCTTCATCATTTCTTGAGAGTGCATCTGCCACAACATTTTGCTTCTCTATTTTATAGATGATTTCAAAATCATAACCCAACATCTTGGTCACCCATTTTTATTGTTCTTATGAATATAGTCTTTGTTCCAAGAAGTATTTAAGACTATCATGATATGTTTTGACCTTGAAATGCCTACCTATTAGGTAAGGGCGCCATTGCTTCAATGCATGTAGTATTTCTATCATTTCCTTCTCATAAATGGGTTTGTGTAAGTCATTTCCCTTGAGTGGACTACTTTTAAAAGTGGGTCTTCCTTCTTTCATTAGAACAACACCAATGTCATTTCTTAAGGTATCACATTCCACAATAAAGGTTTTTGTGAAGTCCGGTGTGGTCAAGACAGGAGCTTTGCACATCGCATCTTTGAGTTGTTCAAAATATTGAGTTGCCTCTGGAGTCCATGAAAATTCATCCTTCTTAGTTAATGTCATTAAAGGTGTTGTTATTCTTCCATAGCTCCGAACAAACTTGCGGTAGTAACCTATCAAACCCAAAAATCCTCAAAGATTCTTCAATGTTTTGGGAATCGGCCAATCCATCATGGCCTTAATATTGTTACGGTCTACCTTGACACCTTCATGAGATACACTTGGACAATTTTCATGGAAGAAATGATAGCACACTATGAGGATGCAAGGAAAAATACCTTCTTCGGCCAATTGATAAATCTCAATCAAAAGGGTTTAGTTGCGGAGCACATTGAGAACTTCCAAATATTGAATATAAAGGTAACGGATATTCCAAATGAGCACTTGATTGAGGTATTCATAGGAAATTTAAAGGATAACATTCAACATGAGGTTCATGTGGTGAACCAACCTGGGTCACGAGTTAATAATCCAAAATACTTGGAATAATAAGATATCCATATAGGAGAATAAATATATTTAATAATAAATGTATAAGAATATGAATGATGATGATCTACAATGAGGATGAGGGCTTGTATATATACCCACGCATGGGTTCCCTTTCATAAGAGACATGACCTTTCATATGTCATGTCTCTTCATAATTAATTATTAGTTATTAGTTATTTATATATACATATTATATATTTATGTTTGTTACATTGCCTTCCTCTTAGAAATGCTTTGTTCTCAAAGCATGTTTATGAAGAGGTTTACTTCTTCACGCTGACTTGCAATGTCTTCACGTGACTCTATGTTTTTTATTTTGTTAATATTGATTATACCAGACAATATGAGTGACGAAGTATTGAGCAGAACTGTCAAATTGTTAAAGAGTTTTCACACCCTAGTTCTATCTTCTGTGAAACTGGGTGTTTATAGGGTTCTCGTTTTGGATAATATTGATATTCTAACTGGTTAATATATCTACTCTTATGATTTGAATGTCGAGAGGGATTTCTCATAACAGGATTTCCCCTTATCATACTTGTAGCATTTTCTTCTTTTGACTTTGATATATGATTTTCTTTATGCAGCGATATTGCCTTGTTAATGGCTAAATTTTGATTAGTAAGTTTACCTGGATCTTCCATAGTTTGTACTCCAACATCTCTATATGTTTTTTCTTCAGCTGGATTGGCATCTTCTTGAGCTTTAATGTCTGGATTTTCAAGTTTCTCTTCTTTCAATTTTCCGATTTGTTCTAGTAGCTCGTGTGATTGAGGTTTTTCAAACGAGAATTTTCTTCATTTTTTTCTAATAGGTTCTTCTTGAAATCTTGATTCTCTTGTTTCAACTTCTGAACACATTGTTTTCTAACCTTTGAATTCTTGATCTGTGTAAGTAGTTTTTGACTATGTTCTTTTAAACAATAAATTTCTTTGTTTTATCCTTGATAACTTCGTCAAATTCATTTTGCATCCTTTGCATTGTTTTTATTTTCTTGAAGTATCACTTCTGTGATATCGTTAAAGTATTTTGGTGTTACAGAATCTAACTCCAATGTGGTGTCTTGTAATGTTATCATCTTCTCCTTATAGGGGAATGTCACAACCCTTTTTCCATGTTTAAGATAAAGGTACCTAGGATTTTAAACCAGGGTAGCCCCATAATGATGTCAATTTCTTCTCTATACATAGTTGTGACATAGAATTGAGATATATATTCATATTCGTCAATTTTCACTTGTAACTCCTTAATTTGAAAAATATCTTTCTTTTCAATCATATTCGGTTCTGGAATTAATAATTGATTTGCCAAATCAATATTAATATAATTTTCATTATAGTCCAAGTTGGCAATGATGTTAACCTCTCTTCCTTGCATACTCCCTTTTAATGTAGAAAAACAATAACATGCTATTGGACAACCTACATAATTAAATCTTCATTTTGTCATTTTATTTGGATTTCATCAATATTTTATAATAATTAATATCTTGGATAACCTTTTGGATAACCTTTTAATTGATAATAATCAATTACCTTTTCCCTTGGAAATTAAAATTGTATCTTCCTTCTTAATAATTTGTACTTTAATTCATAACTCTTTGTAAAATGTTAATAACTTTCTCCTTTCTTTCTTTATTAAAGTTATTATATATCCTTCACTTAAGATACCTTACACTTATGATAATAATAATATATATATAACCTTTTTAATTTGAAATTTA
>JASDQU010880689.1:37940-52779 GCA_032191745.1 Picea mariana
TGATCCATATGGATTTTTGTGGCCTCCCACCTATTCCAACTGGTTCATTTTGGCAGTTTTCCAGTTTGACAAGTTTTTCCTAGTTTTTGGGTCCCCAACTTCCGGGGCTATTTTGAGGCCCTAAACAGTGTTTTTAGGGCTCACTACAATTATATTGTACACAGAGTTAGATTATAATGAAAATATGTGCATTCATCAGATAGACCTTTTCAATGGGCTATCGTGCTCGTAAAACATAGATCGTATGCAAAAGTTACTACCCGAGGAAGTTGTACTAGCTTACCCCAATGGGGCCCACATGAATTTTGGTGCTTCATCTCCTAGGGTTAGGTTTTTGGATGTCTAGTGTTTTGAAATTCCTATTTATTGTAAAAAATGTTGGGAGAGCCTCATTGTAATCATCTTCTTGCAAATGAGCGCAACCATCACATCTCTTCTCAAAGATTAGCCACCACCATTCTAGCAAGCTTGCTTTCCGCTACATTTTACAGTTTCAACATATTCCCTTATTGAATAAAAGCCAGTTTTACTGTATCTCTATTATCCTGTGTTACACATAATAATAATATGTTTTCATTTCATTCTGCTCATTAAATCTGGATCAATATTGACGCACAATTCAAGTAAGATCATAGCTTGTTAAATAGACATGGAAAACATAAGTTTTCCAGGACAAATATTTCAATGGAAGAAAACCCATCCAGGAGTACAAAATCATGTAAAAACAGTCTACTATGTCACTAAGGAAGTAAAGGAAGAGAAATATGATACCGGAAAACCATAATTTCTGTCGAGTTATAATCAAGTTATAGAAGGAGAACGACAATTGGACGAATCAAAAGCACTCGAATGGATGGATGTAGAAATTAAAACCAAGGAATTCTACACTTGAATAAATGATCAACCAAAAATGGCTAGAATAGGTAACTATTGGCTCGACAAGAAAACCATGGAAATAGTTTACCTGCTAAAGGAATATTAGGATGTCTTCACATACGAAGACAAATATCTCAAAGGATTGGTACAAGAGATGGGTGAAATGAAAACCAAAATCATCCCTGGTGACAATCTTGTTAAAAAATGACCATATAAGCTAGCACAAAAATACAAACCCATCGTCTAGAAATAAATTGAATCAATTCTTGATTCTAGCATTATATATCTGATTGGAAAGTTACCAGAATTGGAACACCCCATGTTTTTTCAACCAAATAAGCATGACCCAAAGAATTTAAGAATCTGTGTCGACTTCCAAGGACTGAATAAAATCATAGTGATCGGTCCATTCTTGACGCCATTTGTTGATGATATTATCAATGAGGTCATAGGACAAGAATGCTACTCATTCATTGACAATTTCTCTAGATACTACCAAGTACCTATTGCTAAGCAAGATTAAGAAAAAACTATATTTTTCTCCAAATTCAGATCATTTGCATACAAATTCATGTATTTTGGCCTCAAAAACACCCCAACAATCTTCTCAAGGATAGTGGTGAAGGAACTTCAAGAATATATTTATAAAACAATGGCCGTATATTTTTATGACTGGACTATCTACATCCTACTAAAATACCACATCCATTGGTTAAGAATGATGCTGGAAAGATGCCAACAAATTCAATTATCTTTAAACATAAACAAGGGCATCTTTTCCATGCCTATAGGTATATTGTTGGGCCATTTTGTATGCAAGGATGGAATAAAAGTCGATATGAACAAAATTAAAATCATGCTTGACTTGAAATCACTATTTAACCAAAAACAAATAAAAATGTTCCTTGGTCACACAAGATATTACACAAAATTTATCTGACACTACTCCGACATCATGTTACCAATCAATTTGATTTTAAAAGAAAGAAGTCAAGCTCCAGTGGAGTTAGGAATGTCAAAAATCCTTTGAAATATTAAAAATAAAATTTGTAGAAGCACCCATCCTTTGATTTCCAGACTGGTCAAGGAAATTTCATGTTCATATCGACACCTCAAGTGTCAGTGTTGGCGTCGTCTTCACCCAATCGTACGATGACATGGTCGGCCACCCAAACGCATACGCCATTCGGAAACTAAATAAATTAGAAACCAATTATTCGACGACTGAACGCGAAGCTTTAGCAATGATTTTTTCCCTACAAACATTTTGACACTATCTCCCAATGAATCCCTTTACATTTCTCACAAACCAACAAGCGTTGAAATATCTAATCAATAAACCGATCCATCAAGGGAAAATATGTCGATGGCTACTACTCTTTCAAGAATTCAACTTTAAAGTAATATTCTGACTGGGAAAGAATAATGTCAGTCTAGATCACCTATCCCAACTTGAAACAGGGGAAGATCCAATAGGGATAGATGATGAATTACTAAATGTGAATTTATTCAGGGATGAAGTAGTTCCCAAAAAAGTAGAAGAAGGGAAAGCACTTGAAGATATCCCAACCAATAAATGAAAAATACTAGCCATGAAATCCACACCATTCATGCTCATGAATGGATATATTTACAATATAGGACTCGACAACATTATGTGAAGATGTTCTTTAGAGCATGAATGTGAGGACATAATTAATGAAGCACGTGTAGGTTCATCAGGGGGTAATTTTCAAGATGACACGATATCCAGAAAATTCCTTCAAGACAGTCTTTGGTGGCTGACTTTACATAAATATTGTCAAGAAAAAGTAAAGAAATGTGACAAGTTTCAAAGGTTAGGCTGACCATTATGGAATAACGAAATTCCTTTCACTTTATAAACCCTAGTTTACCATTTGAAATCTGGGCTACTGCTTTTGTTGTTCCTTTCTCAGAAAGAGCAAAATGATCGGGAGAAAAACACATTATTACAACCATCAAATATTTAAAAAAGTGGGAAGAAGTAGAACCAATTGAGAACTGTACAAAGGAAGAAACTACAAAGTTTATTTATAAAAATATAGTAACCCGATTTGGATATCCCTTAATGATAAAAGTATTGCTGAAAAAATTCATGATCGATCATGAAGAAAAACTGCATATCACCCACAAGCTATTGGGGTCATCGAGTCTTTTAAAAAAATACTCCATAAGGGCCTCATGAAAATACAAGGTATCGACAAATATGACATAGACAACAAAGTTCTAGCAATATTATGGGCATACAAAACAACATATAAAAGATCGACTAGCCAAACACCCTTTAAACTAGTTTACAACCAAGAAGCAATGATCCCACTACATTTATGTGCCAATGCAGTTCGTATAGCTTCCATTTTTGAAATTGATCACATGATGAATACAGGATGGCACTTCTACCAACTTAAATAAGAATAAAGGATGCTAGCACAACAACATCAGGAAATTCAGAAAAGTCAACAAAAATCATGGCATGATCAACACATTAAGAAGAAAGACATCAATAATGGAGAATTGGTATTTCTATATGAAATTCGAGTAAAATTTAAACCAAGAAAGATAGATACTGCATGGCTACGTCCCTACATGGTCAAGGACATCCGAACTTCAAGAGAAATATAGTTGAAAACACTATAAGGGAACCCTTTCAAGAAATTAGTCAATGGGGCCTGACTAAAAAAATATCATACATAATCTCCTAAATCCCTACTTGAGAAAACCTCCATGGGGATGCTAGTAGGACTTGACTAGATCGAAAAACCAAGTCAAAAAATGAAATAAAGAAAATAAATAAAAAATAAATATATATAAAAGGATTAAAAGAAAACACTAATTACAAAAACATGTCTACTACAAGCTATATGATCGGTCGAATAGATTCAACACATTCATTCACGACTATCATATTTCAACATGAGGAGAGAATAGAGTCTGTGGGAAACAATTACAGAAGAAACACATAAATTAAGAGTAAGTTCAGTATCCAGATGAGACTTGTGTCACTACTTGAACAAGAACACTAGTCGATCAATTGAAAAAGAAATTCATCATCCAGTTTAAGAAAGAAATCACAAGTGTAAGTTTCGAATATCAAGTGAACGAGGAAAATATCAAGCGAGTGAGCATACAATAAATACCTCAATCAAACAAGAATACCATCAACAATGAAAGCATGGCCTCAAAATACCAAATATTAATCAAGTCGACAAGAAAACAGAAGCCAACATGGTCGGGCACTTCGACCAGAGGATTTTGAATGACAAGATAAACCAACCCGACCAAGCATGACAAGCGAATTTCGACCATGTCGATCACACCTTCCAAGGTCATAAAAATGGCCCCGTAGAAACAACTAGACAACATATATTTCTTCCACTTACAACAAACTCCAAGCGCAAGCACAAAAAAATGTAATTGTTGACTTGAGAATAGCCTGACTTCTTACCACAAATGCAAAATCCAAATAGGTTATATCCAATGAGATCAAAAAGAAAAAGTAATTGAGGTAGACCTAACATGACAAGATAGAGAATGGATGAAAGAAGAAATCAAAGATAAGATGGTAATAGATCAAGAATCTAGGAACCTCGATGGAATAAAAGAGAAAACCGAAGAAATGAATAAAAATTTCAACTTGTATTCAACCTCGGTACATGAAGTGTCCCTAACAGATATGTTAGAATTTCTGGGGAAAATGAAGAAAATGGAGATATAAGCACAATATTCAGTTGAGGAGTGGTGAATATTCTCCAAGAACTTGTTTCACTTGACTCCGGTAATTTATCAAACAACATTCAAAATGTTACCACAGTCAGCTGCAGAGAAGTCGAAGGCACATTCAACTTACCAAGAAAACTTTCATTTTTTCAATCCTGCACCTTCTAAATCAATCATGCCAGCTACCAGTCATCACTCCAAGGAATCACATATTCCATAAAATTTAAAACCCCAGCGAATGATGTAAAAGTACATGAGTGGGAGATTCTTCAAGATACAAATGAGAATCCAGTGCAACCATTAGAAAATATATGAAGAAAAGACATCCCAACAGGATTCGACACCAACATATTCTCTCTCTCTCTCTCTCTCATTTTCCAATATCCTCAAAAAGCGCATAGTAGAAAATTTTTGTATTTTGACACACTCCCCTCTTGCTCAGGATGAGCAAGGAATTGAGGAGGGGGGATATGTTGTAGGGGCTAGTCATCCTTTCCGACTAGACCCACCAGTCGAATAACCAAGCCGACTAGAGTAGTTGGTAAGGAATTTAGTCGAATAGACAGTTAGAGTCGATCGACCTAACAATTAAATAATGTAATCGACTCATAATTTTTCTTCATTCAGAGGGTCTAAACATAATATAATACACACACACACATGACTATGTAATGGAATCAAATATAAGAAGTGATTGTTCTGAGTATAATAAAAATATTTGATGGTTCTCTCACCTCTTGTGTATATCTGTCTATATGATTATGTGCTCTTCTATATAATTTTATAATATGTGTTTCTCTATGTATGGATCTACTGGTAACTATCTCATACTTCCTCTTAGATTACAACATCCACCATCAAACATTAGCATAAAAAATAACCCACCAATCTTGGTCGATTAAGAGCTGAAATTTTTCACTAGGAACAGACCAGACCAAACTGCACTATTTTCATAACACAAGCCATCTCCCATATATACATTATCTCGCACACATGTGCCATAAATGGATCATTAACTGCCAATTTAATGGAGGGATCGAGATAGAAGAGGCAACACGTGGACCAAGGTGTCAAGAGACTGCCATTCCATATGAAAAATATTTGAAACATGTACTATGGAATGAATAGGGCTTCCATTTGTCATTAATCACTATTTCAACTACCCCAAAGGATGACCCTTGTTTCACCAACCTGTCTGCAAAGATATTAAGCTCATGAAGAATGTGAAAGACTTGAAACTATGCAAATCTGGCCAGAGTAGTATGGACACGAGATAAGGTTCGAGGAAGATCCTTCCAATTTCGATCAAAGCTATTGATTAAGGCCCTAATCAATATCATGGAGTATCCTAATATGATGATATTTTTAAGACCATACTCCTTAGCCAACTTAATACCCAGCCACAAGGCATAATTTTTTGTAGAATTGCTTGTGAATTTTCCAGTCCCCCAAGCATATTGGACCAAAGGATTTCCTTCGGGATCACAAATCACCTCCCCGCACCAGCCACCCATTTTATTTATTATATTTTACTATCTTTTTGATTTGTTGTTTTTAGAAATTGATGCTTTTGGATTAATTTAGTTTGTTTTATCATCTTACCTATTTTATTGCTTGAATTGTTCTTGAATTCTTATAATATGTTGATTCCTTGATATCTTTCCCATTTCCTTATGTCTAATAGGATATCTTTCCCATTTCCTTATGTCTAATAGGATGGATATCCTTGGATCGATAAGCCTTCTTTAATTCTTTACGCATTGATGGAAATGATGATGTCAAAAACCCCTTGCTCATGAATATCTTATTACTAGACACCTTTATTTATGCTTTGATAGCTTGATTGTTGTGTTTACTTTTGCTTGTTTAAGGATGATCAATGGATGTTTTCTTATAATTACAAGCGTGTTGTGTACATGAAACATTAAAGGTATATGTGCTTAGGCTAGATGGATCATGGCATACAAAAAATAATTTTATTGTTAAAAAATGATTTAAATAAAGTCTTATTACGCAAATATTAATGGACACACTATTTTTAAAGGAAATCATTGATGTTGTTTACATGCACCTAACATCACATGATATATCAATAATTCTTATGAGATGCCATGAATCAATTTTGAATCTTATACAAAGCATTGCAATGCCTATTAATATGAAAATCTATAACTAATGTAGTTGAAAAAGGAGAATGAGAGAATGAGCAAAGTTCAGAAATAAGGAAATCTAAGTGATAAGAAGACATGGAAACATATTTGTTTTTCTTAGAATAAATCATGAAGTTTAGTAAGCCATACAAGTGAACAGAGGGAATCCTTACAATCATCTAGTGCAAACAAAGCAACAAGGAATGTTGTATTACTGTTGTAGTGACATGAGACTCCAATTATGATTCATAAACTTTTGATATGATTTATAATGTACTTTATACATTCCAACATTCATGAAATCTTAGGGTAGAGTTCTATTTTAGTGAGTTGTCATCAATTCACTCCTAGTTCTTCATTGAAATTGCAAGAAAACATTTATAAAGGAAAATTATCTCTATAATTAGTCTTTGAATTGCAAATTGACATCCAAAGAGGTTATACATTGGTGTCATTGATCTAGAAAATCCTAGATGATTATACAAGCACTGAGACTGACATACAATACAAGCACATTGGCATTGCATACCAAAAAATGGGAATCCAAGGAATAATAACCATAACCTCACCATGCACCTCGATAGTAATGTAATGACAAACCAACATGTTTTCATCTTATGTACACACTGGGGCATTTCCTGTAATGTCGCACTAGTGCATTTTCATTTTATGTATGCACTAGGAATTTATGTAATGGTGCACCGATGTGTTTTTTGGTTTTATGTATGTTATGGGGCATTTAATGTAAGGTCCTATCTTATGTACTTCTTAATAAATCCTCCATATGGGATTTCCATTGGAAGTAGTTGGTGTCAGTAACAAAAATATTACTTGAAGAAGCCATATTAAATATGTAGATAATATGGATTTAAAAACTGAAACTGATGATTTGGATGGAAATATCTCGAAAAATTAGGCAGTTTAAAAAAAACGGCATTGAAAACAGACTTCAGATGTCAAAGTTATGCCCTTTAAAAAAAAGGCATAAACGGTAACCAAATGACCACGTGATGGGGTAAGTTGTTTTATGAAGTGACCCACTTTTATAAAAAGAAGTGGGGTTCAATTTTACAATGAAGTTACTTTATAAAAGAAAAGTTGCATGCAAAATAAATAACTCTAAAATATTAAAGCTACTTATAGTGATTCACTTTTATACTTGAAGTGAAATACACTTTACAATGGAGCATGACCTTTTTCAAAAAATGGTAACCAAAAGAGAGACTTGAACTCAAGACCTCTTACTCAATCATGAAACTTTTAACCAAATGGGCTAGCAAAACATATTGTATTATTTAGCAAGAGGATTGGGTTTGTTGTTGTGGCCTTGAGAGCATGCTAAAAAAAACTCTTTTCACACAAGAAAAAAAATTCGCTTCTCGATGACAACAAGGGTTAGATCTAGGTTAGCTTACCCAAAAAATGCACCTTTTCCTATCTGTTTTTTATTTTCTGAGATCATACAAGGAGTGGGGAAAAGAGAATATGCAGATCAAAAAGAGTAGAGACCCGGAAACAAACAATGTAAAACCGAAATACAACTGAAATAATACTCTACAAAAAAATTAAAAAAGGGCGTATTCAGGCTTTATACCTCTGGATCTAGCTGAAATGGTCATATCTTGGGAAAACAAAAACCTTTTCGAGTGAAACAAAAAGTGTTCCTGAATGAAACGAGCTCTCCATACACACTGGAACAATCCTCTTAGCCTAGAAATGTATGGAAATGGCAGAAAATGGAGATGAGGCAACTTGGCTTCACGATCTCAATCTACAATAGGAGTGGGTCTTCAAATAGGCTCTGATACCATGTTCGTCAACACATGTATTCCAACAGAGGAAGAACACCTTCAATAACCACTCACACAACCAGATCAAATATCAACACACCGATGTTTTGACATGGTAAAAACACTACAGGGAAACATCCACGGCCCCAACCAACGCGACCACTTGGAGCAGTTTATTAATGCAAAAAAAAGGGATTACACATATATTTTACAAGATATTTTCTCACAATATATCATCGGAAAATGACCCTCCATGCTCTTTAAATAGAGATCATGGACCAATCGAGTGTTAAGCCACAGATCAATCGTCATTAAGTTCGAGGAGAATATGAACTGTTGGATCACTCTATGTTGGGAACATATCGTGACCATCAAATTTCCTAAATGCAAATGCATACTAAATAAACACACTTTTACCTAACGACACATTACACCAAGTAGATCTTAACTAACTCCTAAGTGTCTAAATATCCTAACAGGTTTAAGGCCTTTCCTACCAAGTTCTTGTCTTGGGTTATATTCTCTAAATTCTCATGAATGTATGAAATAACATCAATTACATAATGATATTTCCAAGCATATCATCAGGTTTTGGGAAGAAATTAGCAACAACAAACAAGGAACCTTGGGAATATCAATGATTGTAGTGAGTCTTCAAGTTTCAAAGTCCTATCATTCAAAATTCAATTAGAATTTGGGAATTCCATCATGGAAATTAGTCTCTTCAATGTGATATCTACAATTCAATCAACCTCAATCAATCTCATCAAATCAACATATTTGGGAAAATTTAACATGGAATATAGAATCCTCTTGTTTCTCTTCAACTATTCATTAGGATGTTGTTTGACACCTAATTCTGTTTAAATTCACAGAGAACTTTAGTACTGATTCTATTTATTCACCGATACAAAAATGGTGATCTTATTTGTTCACCAATTAGAATACGATGTCAACTTCTTCTTGATAAATTACTTAGCAAATGATTAAATTGTCAAGTAATTAAGAAATATTCAGACACGATAGTTGTTCACTTCTAGAATTATGGATGTCTTTCAAAGTTCATTTAAGATGAACCATTCAACATCCAAAATTGACAATTTTTTAGGAAAATCTTCATTGAAGCTTATTTTAGAAGTTTCATATTGAATATTGAAATGATACCAATCTATGCACTAGTTCTTGTTTCCATACTAATATAATTATTCAGACTTATTATTGAGGGGGTTATTGTTAACCCATGATTCTCTAGAGAATCACAAATTCTAATATCACCTCTTTATGAGTTTCCATCCTTATCTATTTATGAGGTGTTAGTGTGTTGGAACTATTTAGTTCATGAGGTGATTACATCCATGTAATATATATTGATATCATTGGATGAATATATTGTTAGAGATGGATTAAATCCCTTTTCACTAAGTTTTGCCTTGTGTTCTATTTCTTAACACTCTTGCCTCAATTTTATAAAAGTGTCATAGTTCTAGAATTAGGTGGGTTCTTAGAACCAACAACACCTTACCAAGACTAGGTAGAGAAACGAATCACAATTTCCAAGAAGGAAAAAAGAAAACACTACAGTGAATGATGAACTAAATCACCATAAACTATCATAGGAATTTATTTTAGTCATGTTTTTCTTTTCCATTCAATTGCATTCCTAGTTCATCAAAATTTACTCTTGTAAGCCAAGTTTTGAAAGAAACTTTGGAAAAACAATAAGAACCACAACTTGGTACTCCCATAGACTTGATTGCATTAGGATATTCATGTAGTTGGACCATACTATCACACCTTTATGTAGTCTACATTGTAGAAGAAAATGCACAATTTTTTACTCATTACACTCTAGTTGTTCCAATTTAAAAATTCAAAAGGTTAAGAAGGAGGTTCAATAAAAACGGCTCATAATAAATTCAACTATATTATTTTGTGTAATCTATTTTAAATAATTATCCAAATCCCAATTAATTTTCATGAAAGTTATATAGATTCTCCATTCTCATTCACCATATCTTAAGAAAGGGGAAACATAATATCAAAATAATTCATTTTTGGGCATTGTTAATTCATTTCACACATCATATGGGCCCACCATATCTCCATGTTATCTTCAACATTGATAAATTTCCACCTACACTTTCATTCACAATCTCAATTCCCTCACCTCATTGCAATAAATATGGATCTTCTAGTTCCTTTACATTTGGTAGTTTCTCCATTTCCATTAGTTACAACCAATTCAACATTGAGTAATTTCATTTAATAATTATTGATATTTGGGCATCATTCCTTCATTTTACAATTTCGATGGTTTAACAATACTTTCGAGCATATCTAGCTTATTTAGAACGAACCTCTTTTACATTGGAAAACCACTACTTATAACAAAGAATCTAAATTCATCAAAACTCGAAATCTTCATCTCCCTCAACTCATTGCAACCCTATGATAATAGTTTCCTTAAATTAGATAACTTCTCCAATCCCAATTATTAAACAATGTGAAATCCCTTATCCACCATAGGAATTTGGACATTTTTTTAATTCTACATAGGATCTCATTTGGCAAAAATAATCTCTAACTTGTATAGTTTCCACAAAACCAAATCTGCTAACATTGGAAAGACACCAATGCCAATATCCCACTTCCTTCACTCATGAAGCAACAATATAGTTAATTCTCTTAAATTATATAGCTCCTCCATTCCCATAAACAATCCTTTTAATAAGGGGCAGTTGTATACATCCAACTTTTAAATTCGAGGCATTATTCCTTCATTCCACACACAATATGGTCAACTTGTTATACTCTCTAACGTTTTAAGTTCAACCAGGTCTAATCTCTCTAACATCAAGAAATCACCACTCTTAATATTTAACTAAATGGTGTCATCAATTCACCTTCTTATGTTTATTTAGATTGGGTAAATTCTTTACTTTCAATATCTTTAACATCAACCATTATTTTATATTTAAGTCTTCAAGTTTTGACATTATTCCTACATTCCACATGAATGGTCCTACAACACTCCCTAACTTGTATAGTTTTATGAAAACCAATTTCTTGAACATTGGGAACCACCACCTTGTTGACATTTGAATATTTTAAGACCGAAATGACAACCTCATGAGGATATGAATCCCCCTATGTTTTTATAGAGGTGATACTCCTCTTTGGCTGAATAATATATATGTGATATCTTGGAATAAGGAGAATGCTAAACAACAAACCCTAGATCTTTATTGCTTGGAATTATTAAATGATATGGTTCTTCAATAACATAATATAATATTTATGTGTAGCAAGAAGTATTTTAACATTAAAAATATTGAAGGAGGGTTTCAAAATTAGAATATTTTTTCTCAACATCAAATATACAATCTTCTTAATCACATACAAATGTTTCCATATATTCTTCAAGAGAAATGGGAGAGAATAATATGAGCATCTCAAAGAATTCAAAAAAAGTATTACTTATTAAGATCAATAGAGAATTTGATAGGTCAATTTCAAATATCTCATACTCAAGACTCAAAGTTACAAGACACAATCGAAATTAACCCCGAAGTAATTCTTTGTGGAGTTTTATTCATGAAATATGTTCTTCATAAAATATCTGAAAGTCATATATATGACTGTAAATACTCCATGATCATATAAGAAAATTCTTTTGAAGAATACAATAAGAACACTCAAGAACTCATCCTTGTGCTCAATTAAGAGATTTGAGCATAAAACTATGAGTTATGGTGTAGAAGAAGAAAAATAGTGAAGAAGAGGGAGGTCTCTTTTTCATTGATCAGAAACTCTGTTGCATATATGTTATACACCATTTTGTCACTTTTCTTAGTGTCACATCTCACAAGTAAAAATGACACCCCCCTAATCATCATTGAAGTTAAAGAAGATCCATATTTCCATTTGCCTCCATTCCTTGTCCTTTTTCCTCAGTCCTGGATTCATTTAACCATGGTCACTCCCATTTCCACTCTGGGGGAGGGACCATGTTCTTGACACAGTGTTAGGGGAGTGACTAGGTCACTCTTTCTACTCTTCTAGGGGAGAAACCATATTGATAAGGTCAAATCCCATGAATCTAGGGGCATCTTTCGAGGACATTCTGGATGGTTCTTGGTTTTGTTTCTTGTTTTCATCGATATATTATTTGAGTCTCCTTCTATCCTATCTTGGGAGAAAGAATAATAATGAAGATAACTCATCCTTTACCAAGATCCATTATTTCCTCAACCAAGTACCTAATTTATCTTAAGTGGTTAACCTCCTATACATCTATATAACCAATACTCTCATCAGTGGAAAGGGGGAAGAGAATGAATAATGTACCAAACTTATGATTCCATAGAAAAGAGACAAACCTTTGCTAGAGAACAACCTATCTCATATAAGGGATGAAGAAGAAGATCTGGATGTCAACAACGTCGCACAAAGGTTGTAACTTTCCATATTCTTACCAATATAACTTGTCCTGGTTCTCTTATGTTTGATTTTTCATTCTTTTATTTTGATTTATTCATAGTAAGTCATCAAGTAGGATTATTTGTATCTAATCCTAGGAGGTAGTAGAATAAGTCATGTTTCCTTTTGTGCTTTCAGGTATCAACTTCACCTAAGGAGATTTTAGATTGGAGCTTACTTGGATTGGAGCAGCGAAGCTGAACACTGGAATAAGGTGCATTACTTTATCTCTTTTCTACCTAACCCTCCTGAAAAGAAATAGAATAAAAATCCTAGAGAATTTCAGTCACCATTTGTTTTCATCCTGTCTTGCTCTAGGGAACCATAACAAGAGAGTGATTACTTTGTCCRTARAGTAGTTTCTCTACCAMAGAAATTGGCAACCATACTAGGGAAGAAATGTTTTTTCTTCTTTGGTTTATAGCCATTAAGTCTCTTGAATTTGTTTATCCTCAGCTTCTTGGCTCTCTTTTGACCTTTCCACCTATGAAGTTCGAGAATTGTTTGATTTTTTCAAATTTTGAGACCCCTGAGTCATCACCGAGCATTCATCATCTTATGGTTCCTCCCTGTTGAAACGACACATGATGTCTTGGATGCATGCTTCTAGTCCATTTGGTAGTGACCATCACCCTTTGGTCGCTTTGTCTGTTACCCTGAGGGAGCGTCCACCTGTAGCAGTCTAGTTTGGGTCTTGTCTCTCTATTTATTTCTTAGATTTTTCTTTGGATCTTCTTGTGACTGTTTGGGATTATTCATTGAGTCTTAGTGATTAGTTCTAGGTGGTTGTGTAAGTTTTATTATCCCTTTCCTTGAGTGTTTTTGGTTCAATTATTTTCTATCTCTGTTTATAGCTTTCATTTTCCATTTGATTTGTTCTCTTTGTCTCCATATTTTCATGCTTGCGTGAATTTTTCTGAGTGATTGATTCATGAGGTTCTTGTGTTATAGACTTGGATTTTCTTTGATAAAGCTCTTGAGGTTTTTCTTGTCTTAATTGACTCCTTGTTTGACATTATTCTCTTGAGTTTCATTGGACTTCCTGTGCTAGTACTCTTTTATCCAAGATTGTAAGTATATTTTGTTTGCTAGCTTGAGTTATTTAATTGGTTGCTTGCAGTGTTCTTAATGGTTTATTTCTTTCTATTTTCCTTTTTCATGAATACATTTGAAAAGAAGAGGTCAATATGTTTTTCATTAAAGAGAAAAAGAATGGTTTGTTTAGTCAAACACATCATTAATCTTACAAGAGAAAGTTAAAGTTGCATTTCAGGTTTTGTTTTTGCAAAGAGTAGTAGTTTTGTCGAATATATTGAGTGTTTTGTTTATTTTGGGGTTCTACTCGTTCATTAAATTGGTTGAGGTTTAGCTTAAATATTGTTGTTTTTGTGAAAGGAAACAAAGAGAAACTCCTCCCCCTCTCATAGATAGAATTCAACAAATGAAATTTTTTTCATTTCATTCTTTAAATCCTTTTTTGGAGTCGAGTCTCTCACACCACTGGTTTCATATGCACACCTTGAGTAAATAACAACCCATTAAATCAAGCGTAAATCAAAATCACTAGAAACACTTTTCTTTTTGAATGGTATCAAACCAATATTAGTCTAGGATAGATCTTTGGAATAGGTTGTGAGGTTAACATTCCAAAGCTACAAATAAAAAATACAACCTTGAATTAGCCAAAGTGAAATAGAGTTGCTATATCATTGTCTTTGGGACGCCTTCTAACTAAAGGGTCAAACATGAGGTCACATTGGGACCAACAGAGTAATCAACCCTGCTTTGTTGTTTTTGGTGTAGTGG
>JASDQU010880690.1:0-11820 GCA_032191745.1 Picea mariana
ATCTATAGGTTTCTGAGGTAACCAAGGATATTTAAGCCGAAAATATAAGGGAAGGTGAAGAAAAGAAGGTCGAAATGCAAGGAAGGATAAATTCTTTTGATGGTGCTTTCTAAGGTATGTTATTTACAGGTCATCTCACCATTTTCGCTATAATTTTTTTTCTATAATGATTCAGACCATGAAATTGCTATCCCATTGAGAAAAAATATCCTAGTATCTGTGGTAAATTTTTTATCTTGTGGGTCATTGTATTTTTGGAGTTACACTCCATGGAAAATAGGGTTTGTGGCTAGTCCTGAAACTAGTAAAACAAAAGTGTTTTGGGTAAAAACGTCATAAATTCTTCATAACAGATACAAATTCAGTGAAACCAAATGTGTTGGTTAGGGTACATTCTTTAGTATGCTGTGTAATAGTTTCAGATCAATTCAACAAATATTTCGTGCAGGGCACGCTCTACAAGGTCACTCTCTAGAATAAGCCAAAATTCAACAAGGTATGCCATTTTTTCTATAACTCTTTTTCTGAGAGGTTCCAAGTAGTGACACCTGGAGGAATTGCATAAAACACACTGAATAACATTGTGTATCAGTTTTCGATCTTTATACATTACAGGTACAAAGTTATGATTACTTCAAGTGAGAGTTGTTGACTAATCCAAAACTAGGCATGTGAGACTAAAAAAAAGTTTGATGAAAATGCTAGTCTCTTGTTGTTAAAGTCAAGGAAGGTTTGCAGGAATGTGATCATATACACCAGGTCTATTACAAAGCTACAAATCAGGTTTGGATGATGAAATTGATGAGGGATTTTGGTTGAGGTACATGTTGAGTACATGGTTGAGACAAGTAGTTGATGAGTTGGAACATACATGAGGTGTATAGTTGATGATTTTGGTACATATTGATGAGTCATGGTTTATGAGTAGTTGACACATGATTGGTACATACTTGGTACATGGTTGGATGCACTTGTTTATGGTACAGGTTGATTACAGGTTGTTTGGTACAGGTTGGTGCATGGTTGATGCACTCGTTTATGGTACAGGTTGATTCTAGGTTGAGGTACAGGTTGATGCATGGTGGTTTTCTCCCGATTTGGGTTTCCACATAAAACACTGGTGTACTGTGTATGTGTATGATTGTTCATTTTTTCATTGCTCATTTACTCTGCATTTATTGAATGATAATGCTTCATTGATATAACACTTGGATTATATGGTTAAAAATGATTAAATTGCTTTATTACTGATTCACTCCCCCTCTCAGTAATCCAACATTATATAGGTTCTTAGGTTTATATTTAAAGATATTCAATGTTATTAAAGCTAAGTTTAGGGTTTATATGGGTTATTCATTATAAGGACTAGAAGTTAGGGGTCATAGGTATTATGTGCACGGGGTTATAAGCATTATGAATCCGATGTTAGGAATTAATGCATGTATGGAGGTTACGTTTAAAGGTTTCTAAAAGTTATGAAATAGTGGATAGAGCCGTCCAAATTATAGTGGTTATATGGATAAGGGGTTTTTTATTGTAAGGTTTATAATGTTTGGTGGTTTCAGGTTATACACATTATAAGTTAGCAATAATATGGGTTATGAGGTTAGATGTTATACGTTTTAGTGGTTATGAGTTAATATTTAAAGGTATTAGTGATTGTGTGTTTTAGGGAGAAGTATTTGGAGTTAAAGGGACTTTAGATCAGAAGGATTAAGAGTTATAATGATTATGTGTTATATACTATAAGGTGAAGGATTAAGAGTTATAATGATTATGTGTTATATACTATAAGGTTTAGGGATTAAACCTATAATTTAAGTGGTTAAAGTAGATAGTTGTGGGGGTTATACATTAGGGGTGAGGTTTATATATGATAGGGTTATATAGTTTGTGGATTATAAAGTTTCGCAAACTGAAAGTTTAATATTAATTGAGGTTAAAGTGTTTAGGGTTTTCAAGAGTAGTAAGGTTTAAGTTTTAGAGGTTTAGGGTTGTATGAGATATGGGTTATCAATGATAGGGTTAGTAGTTAGGTGTGAAGTGTAAGGGGTTATAGGGGATAGTATTATGGTTTATTAGGGAAAGACATTATGCATTCAGATTTAGAGTTGTAGGACTTATAATGATTATAGATTAAAAGGACTATAAGGGTTTGCATGGTTTAATTTTTAATATTAGTATATGTAAAAGGTTTAGGGGGATAAGGTTTATAATTTAGAGATAAAAAGTTATAGAGATGATAGAGTTTTACAATTAAGTGTTATAGTGATTATGAATATAAATTTTAAGGGTTATATGGATTAGGGTTTACATGCTATAATGATTATAGTGGATATCATTATGATCATTATTCAAATAGGGATTATAGACTTGTTTAGATGTTAAAGGGGTTAGAGATTTTGTAAGTTGTGTTTTTTAAGGGTTAGTGGGGCTAGGGATTATAGGGGTTAGTGGTTAGTAACTATATATTTTTGGTGATATAGAAAAATGATCTATATGGACTAAACATTAAGGTGTATTATGATTAAGGGTTATAAGGTTGAGGTTCTAAATGTTGTAGGGGTTATTGGTTAGGGATTTACAATTATAAGGGTAACATTCTATGAATTATTAAGGATATGGTATAGGGATTATAAAGGTTAACATATATAGAAGTTGTGTGGGTTAAGGGTGATTATACTTATATGGGTTAATGGATATATGAGTTACACATTGTATGGGTTATTGACATTATATGATAGGGATTATAGAGGCTATGGTTTACATATATTATATGGATTAGTATTTATATGTGTTAAGGTTTACAACATATAATAAGTTTTAGGTTTTAGAGGCTAAGTGTTATCTACGATATGGGTTATAGGTAACATGGTCTTAAAAATAGTGGTTAGAAGGATTAAATAATTTTTAAAATTTATATGAGGTTTAGTTCAAATGGTATCTTTGGATAAGGGGTTATAATGGTCATATTTATAAGGGTTATATGGATAATGGGTGATCTATTATAAGGTTTAGTTTTTATTAATGTTAAGAGTTACAAGGGTTGCACATTAAGGTTTCAAGGATACAAATTTTGAATGATTATAATATAAGTGTTGAATATTAAATGTTCTGTAAATTGTAAGGTCAATGCATTTTAGCAGATATATTGGATATGGATATGGGTTATTATTTGAGTGTTGTTAGAGATAATTTGAGTTATATTGCTTAGCTTTTAGAGGTGACAGGGGTTGGTTTATGGGGGTAATTTAGGTTTATGGTTATAGGGCTTATGGATTAGGAGTGATAAGTTATATATGATAGGGATTATAGGTGATGGTTATATAGTTTAAATATTTTAGGGGTTAAGCGATAGGGGTTAATATAGTGGGTTGGTGTTATTATTATTATTATTAATAACTAACACTTACAAGGGTTATAATAGTGAAGGGAAAGTTGTGATGAACTAAGGGTTAAATTGGATATATGGTTTAAATATTATACGTAACAATAGTTAGGAATTATGGGTTATTGAGGTTATAAGAATTAATACTTATGAGTTATAGGGATTATAGTGTTGAAGGTTTAATGGTTAGTTAGGTTGTGCAATAGGGGTTAGGTTTCTTGGGATTAAGAGTTATAGGAATCATATGGAATAAATGTTATGGTTAATAGGTGTTATGTGTTAAAATCTATAGATATTAGGGATTGGGGGTTTGAAGCGATAAGTGTTTTGGATTAAAGATACTTGAGGTTATAATCATTATAAGGATTAGGTATTAGGGACTATATGATTTCATGGTTAGGTGTGAAGTGTAAGGGTTATAGAGGATGGTCTTAGTTAATTAGGGAAAGGAGTTATGAATTAGGTGGTTAGTAGCTATATATTTTAGGGGATATAGAAGTTTGGTCTATATAGGCTAGGAATTAAGGTTGACAAAGATTAAGGGTTATAAGGTTTCAGTTATAAATGTTATAGTGGTTAGGTGCTATAAAGGGTATCAAAGTTAGGTGTTATGAGTTGTTAAGGTTAGGGGATAATGATTAGAGATATCAGGTTATCTAATGGTTATATGAATTAGTGGTTATATTGGTTAGTTTAGGTTATAAGGTTATATTGGTTAAGGGATATACGAGTTAGTGGTTATGTGTGTTGTTAAGGTGAGAGGTTTGTGATAAGGATTATAAAGGTTAGAGTTTATAGAGATTATATGGATTAGTGGTTATATGGGTTAGGGTTACAATGGTTATATGTTTCAAGGGTTATATGAGTTGGATATCATTTAGTCATGGGTCAAAGGGTAATATAATAGAGGATAAATTTTATAGTGGTTAAAAGAATATATAGATTAAGGGTTATAAGTCGTAGGGTATTTCCGCATTAGGAATTGTAGGCTTTACATGAGTGGTGAGTGAGGGATGGGAGGGGTTAAGAGAATAGTTAGAAGGGATGGGATTTATTATTAAGGAATTATGGGTTAGAATTTAAATTGGATACACATTATTGAGATTGGTGTTTGTAGGAATTTAAGTTTATATGGGTCAATGATTAGGAGTTTGAGGTTTTGGATTATATGTATTATGTATTAAAAAGGGTTCAGAGATTAGGAGTTATAAGAAATAGGGGTTAAAGGGAATATCTAGTTCATATGGACTATAGGAGTTAGTGGTAAAAGGTGTTATGAGTTATAAGAATTATTAGGGTCAAATTTTATAAGGGCTTGGGATTAGGGGTTATAGACATTATGAGTCATAAAGATTAATCATTAGTGCTTATAAGAAAGATGTGATATAGTTGTTATGTATGGAAGGGTTAATAAGGGTTTGGGTATTGGGGTTATGGCAATTAAGTGATAGTTGGAGTGAAAAGGATAATGTTATGGTCTTATATTGTAAGGATTATAAGGGTTGGGGAGTAGTGGAAATAAGGGTTATAGTGTTAAAGCTTCACAATGTTTATAGGAGGTAGGAATTATAGATTATAAAGTTTGGGGTTTATACAGGTTAATTGTTGGGAGTTATAATAGTAATAGTAGGTATTGTTAGGGGTTATATGAATGATGTAATATAGGGTTCACGCATAAAACAATTATAGGGATTAGGTGTTATAGATGATGAGTTTTTGGGTTATATGTTAGATTCACTACAAGATACAATATTACATGGTAAGGATTATAATGATTAGAGTTTAAAAGATTTGGGCATTAAGGGTTAGATTAGTTATTGGTTATGTGTTAGAGGTTACAACAAATAATTGGTAGGGTTATATATATATATATATATAATAGTAATTTAGAAAGGTCTTGTGGTTTAGGGGTTATGTGTTATAATAGTTAGGGGTTAAGTATGATAGGATTTAGAGATTGTGGGTTATAATGGCTTAAGAATAGAGAGAATGGGGGTTGGTAGTTAAATATGGCTATAGAGGATATACATGTAAGGGTTTATAGTATTAGTGATTAAGTGATATAAGGGTGAAGGGTTTTATAGATTAGGGGTTTAGGATTATATGGTTTATATTAATTAAGGGTTATAAAGATTAGGGATTATTGTAATTAAGGATTATAGGTTATGGGTTTTAGGATTTGGTTTTTATGTGGGTTATGTGATATATTTTTTTAGCTATTCTAAAGGTGAATGAGGTTATTGTAGTTAGTGGTTATTGCTCTTAGCATCTAGGTTTTATAAGACTTATAGATTATAGGGTTGGGAATTAGCGGTAAGGTGTTTATGTTATAGGTTATTAATGTTAGGAGTTAGCTATTTTATTTTATTGATATATATGTTATAAGTTTTATTTATTGAGGGCTATAAAAATGAGTGGTTTTAAGGGTTAGACGCTATAATAGTTATGTATTATATGTGTTAAGGGATATAGGGGTTAAAATTTAGATGTGAAAGGGTTTATTAGGGTTATATGAATTGTAGGCTATAATGGTTATGGGTTATAGGATAGGGGTTATAGGAAGCATGCGTTTTAAATTTTATGTTATAAGTTTTATTTATTAAGGGTTATAAAGATTAACGGTTATTGGTTAGTGGATATAAGGGTTAAAGGCTATAGTAGTTATGTATTCTATGTCTTAAGGGATATAGGGGCCAACAATTAAATGTGATAGGGGTTATTACGATTATATGAATTTTAGGTTATAATGGTTATCCGTTATAGGATAGGGGATTATAGGGAGTATGCGTTTTAAAGGTTGTGATTGTTAAGACCAATAGGTGCTTAACTCTTATGGATCACAAGAGTGAGGGTTATATGGGTTATGGGTGGTGGAAGTTATAAGAATGAGGGGATATATGAATTATACACGATACTCGTTTACAATTATACGTAACATTTTCATTAAGATTTATATGTTTGTAGTAAGGAATCATAAGGATTAGGGATTATAGGGTTTAGAGGTTATGGTTTATACAAGGTTAAGTGTTATAATCATTATGATCTAGTGGGTATGATTAGGGATTTAAGGCTTCGGGGTTATAAGGAAAAGGGGTTGAAGTGTATATGATTTAAGTTTATAGAGGTTACACATAAAGGGTTATAGGAGTTTATGGATTAGTGTTATATGTTAAGGGTGATAAGGCTTTCTAAATCATAGTTAAATTAGTTAGGTATTAAATGGGATATATGGAATAGGGTTATAAAGTCTAGAAATAAAGGGTTGTAAGGGTTATGGATTATATGTTTAATGGTTATTGGATAGATTTATAATTGTTTCTGATTTAAGGTTAAACACATTTTGGATACATGGGTTAGCTTCCATGGGCTATACAGATTTAATATTATGTGTTAAATGTTAGAATTTATCTATGATAATGGTTTGGGCTTATATGTATTATGATTTAGGTTTTACAAGGGTTGTAAAGGTTAGAGCTTAAAATGGTTAGAGACTATTATTTTTTTGATTTATGGGTTATAAGATTTGAGATTAAATTATTATAAGGAGTACTAGTTGTAGTGATCACATTCACGGGTTAAATAATTTAGGGTTTAGAGAAGTTAGAGGTTATGTAAGCTAAAGGGGTTAGATGTTATGATCTTTAGAGATTAGATTTTAAATGATATGAAAGTTAGGTCATAGGGTTAAGGTGTTAGAATATAGAAGATGGTGTTCTCGTTTTACCATTGACGATACCCTCGTCACCCAACCATAGGCCGAATCCACCCTTCGAGCACCTTAACCTTGACTGAGAATTCCTCCGGAAGCAAACCCTAGGCCAGATAGCCAAACAAAGGGTAGCGCATGTTTCCCCAAGGATAGCGCATCACAAAGAGATGATACGATAGTCCAAACCCTAGCCAAGAGATAGTCAAGCCAATAATGAAAACTTGTTGCTGCTGCAGCTGCAGCTGCAACTCTCCTTCACACGTGCACACCAAATTGGGAACTGCAGTGCGCACCAAATTGGGAACTGCAATTATGAGATGTTGTCAAATGAGAACTGGCGCCCTGTATTTATACTGGTTCTGCCATATTTGCTGGGGCCAACTTCTCCTTCTAGATATGTGTCTGTTCAGTGTATTAATATTATTTCTGGCCGACTTCTTCTCTTGGAGGCTAATAACCTAATATAAATTATCTTCTTGAGCCGACAAGACTTCTAGGGTTATTAGCCAACTCATTAGGGTTTTCTCTTGCTTTCCAGAGTCTTCTATTCTTGTCAGGTTCACACGTGAAGGTAAATACCTCCCGCAACTACCATAATATTAACACTCCCTCCTAGCTAGGGAGGTATTACAGGTAATGGATTTGAGCACAAAAACATACCATTTACCTGGTAGAATCAATATAGTCATCTAGACTATTTCATGACTAGATCATGAGCATCACCATCACCATTAGTTGCATCATCTCTCGAAACCATACTTCATCTAAGTAATTAGACATGATGCTAGATAAGTCATTCTCACCATAGAGTGATACAAGAGCCACTCTTATAATCTAGAGGAGTAAGTGCTCTGAACCAATTTCCATCTGGAAAATCTCTGTTCATCATTCGTCTGGATGGTCAATAAACTGCTGATAATCTTCAAGGCAGTTAGAACAAAAATAGAACACAACTGTGTCTATCCATATTAGTACATAACTACAATCCAATGGTTCACTACCACACCAAGTAACACACAAGTACTTGATCAACAACGTAAGGTTGCGAATAGTGGAACATATTCACCACAGTAGTCCTCATCTACTGTCATACAATCTTCATAACAAACACCTGATAGAAACCTGCATAGAAACAATGTTATGATATATACTAAATTATTTGGGCCAATCTTTCACTCACATCTGTGAGCTCTGAAAGAATATATGCCTCATGAACAGTGGAACATATCCACCACAGTAGTCTATATCTACTGTCTGGAGATAGGTAGTCTCCATAACAATCATCTGATGCCATCCTACACATAAAATATTGTTAAAAATAAACTGAATCATCTGGGCCAATATTTCACTCATGTTTGTGATATTTGAAAGAATATATGCCCTCATCAGCAATGGGCTATCTGCCCTATTCTTCTCAAACAAGGAAGAAGGATTGTTTCTGATTTCTGAGCATGGACCATTCCTCACCCTGGGCCATTCTTCCTACACTAATCTAAGTGCACCCTGGACATAATGTATAAACCCTAAGGAATGTCTGAGTCTGGACCATTCCTCACCCTAAGCCATTCCTCCTACACTAATCAAAGTGCACCCTGGAGAGAATGTATAACCCTAAGGAATGTCTGTCCCTGATTGTTGAGCCTGAACCATTCCCCACCCTAGGCCATTCCTCCTACACTAATCAAAGTGCACCCTAGAGAGAATGTATAAACCCTAAGGAATGACTGTCCATACCATTTCCTTCGTTAACCACAAGAGGAAAAGACTGTTCTCCATTAACCTCCAAAATAGACCATTCCTCATGTTAACCACAATGAGAAATCGCTGTCCGGCGAGGCGGGCCAGTCTTCTTGAGTAACCCTCAAGAAGAGAGACTGCCCTAGACCACTCCCCACGTTAACCACAATGGGAAGTCTCTGTCTATGATACATCAACAATAATACTACTTCCTATGTTGACCACAATAGGAAGTGACTGTCCGTCAGAAGTCTCAATTCACTTTCCAAACAGGAAAGCATCTGTCCAAGATGGACTATTTTTCAAATTTAAAGATGAATGTCTTCAATAATGTTTTCACTGCTCCCTCCTAACTTGGAGAGTCATTTCTTCCTTTTCCAATAAGAAGGAAGTTGTTTCCACGAGCTCTGGCTTGAGTACGCAAACTCTTTCATCTTGGATAGAAGTTTTACCAAAATGTCTGCTTATCTGCTCATCTGTGGAGATATATATTGGAGAATCATTTTTCTCCTTTCTGGACTTCATCATGGATAATGTAATACTTGATTTCAAATGTACTTTAGTCTGGAACACTGTGAAGGCTTCATGTAGATCTGAACAATAGAGTATATCATAGTTGGAGAACTGAAACATATCTATGTGGCACTTCTTCTGTCATCATGAGATCTGATTTACTGAGTAGTCATCTTTATAGGAAATCTTCACCATGCTTCTACTGTGCACTGGAGGTTCTCCACCAAGTTATCTGCATACAAGAGTCTCTTTCTGGTATGCCTCAAAGTCTTGAGATTGCTCTTCATACGCTCTTTATTCAATTTCTCTGGAGAACATTCTTTGCATTCATCTGATGTAGAATTTTGACTCATGGATGTTGCAGATGATATAATGACTTATGTAGAGATAAGTCTGGTTTACTGGAACAAGTAATCATCATAGTCTTCTCCCTCCATTTGGGAAAACCTCTAGTTCTGGGTCTCGCGATGCTTTCATTCATAAGTCTTCCATACACTGTTCTTCATCATGGATTTCGGTTCTTCTGCTTTGATTTCTTTTAGTGAGTTCATATCAGCCTCGTAATCTTGTGATTTTTGATACAATGACTGGTTGCTTTGGTTCCTCTTTCTTTCTTGGAATCTTCATGTTTTTATTTAGCTCTTGGGTCCATGGAGTTTCTTATAGATTCCATGCCCTAGAGATTCCACTTCTTCCTTTCATCATAGGATCACGTATCTGGATGGACAACCATGAATACTTTAAGGCTTCTCTTTGAAGAAGTATTCTTCTGTGGTTGAACTGAACACATACTGACTTTCATGGCTGCTACCAAGGATATATATATTTCATCATCTTCAATGGATCATAGGATTAGCTCCCTCCTAACCCTTGCTTCATGTAAGAGTGCATATAATCGGCTCCCTTTGTCTGACAGAGTCCATGCTTCCATCTGCATCCTTACTGTCTTCTGCAATGTATAATAGAGTCCATGCTTCCATTTGCACCCTTATAAAGTGCACGCTTCTATCTTGTTGTCTTCTACAAAACATCATGAGTCTTTTTCCAATTTCTTCTCGATTGCTGACTTCTTTCTGTCTTTGCTTCTTCTAAGTCTCTTCAAGTTTGATTCTGATTTCGGCTTATCTTGTAATAGATATATTTCATCTTTTCTTGTATAATAATCCTTATTTTGTTGTTCTTCCATGGATATAGTTCTTCTTGGAACAATTTATCTTTCTAAGAGATAGATATACAAGATATGTACAAAGACGATGCAAACAAGATATGTACAAGAAATAAGAAGAGTGTTGCTACCTTTTTAGAAGAAGAAGTCTCTTCCGTCCTGCTTAGTCTTCTTTGTAGGTTCCTTTTCTTCAGCAATTGATGCTTCGTGTTTCTCTTTCCTTTTCTTTAGTTCGGGACATTGATTCTTGTAGTGACCGTACTTTTGACAGTTGAAGTATTGTACTTTTGAAATGTCTTTCTCTTGATTTTGGCTTCCTTCTTGAACCAAACTTCCTTTTGTTCCTGAAGTTCTTGAATCTTGCTGTGAAGGCTTAATCATCGTACTTCTTTTGGGGTTTCTCTTTTGCATTGATCCTTGATTCTTCTTAAGCACAACAAGTCCAAAGTTCTTCAAATGTCAGGTACTTCTTTCTTGTGTTCATGCTTGCGGCAAATGCATCCCATGTCTTGGGAAGACCATTGAGTATTATTTTCACCAATTCCTTCTCTGAAGTGATCTCTTCAATAGCTTGTAGTTGATCTCTTAACTAGGAGATCCTTACAAAGTATGATGTTATGCTGTCATCCTCATTCATCTTCATGTCACAGAGCTCATTCTTCAGACTCATAACTTGTCCGA
Organism: Picea mariana; assembly: GCA_032191745.1. Classification (NCBI taxonomy): domain Eukaryota; kingdom Viridiplantae; phylum Streptophyta; class Pinopsida; order Pinales; family Pinaceae; genus Picea; species Picea mariana. Next base: position 11,194 of record JASDQU010880690.1, read on the forward strand.
TGTTTCTGACTGAGAAGAGATTTGTTAGGGCATCGTACATATTCTTCGATGAGTCAAGATAGGAGATGTAGGGTATCAGGTGGTCTTTTATACAATCCACTATGATACTCATGGCATTGATGTCAACATATTTGAACTTCTCCATAGCTACAACGTTCTGCAGTTCCTTCTCTTCTCCTTCTTCAAACTCTGGCTTCACGATCTTTCCTTTCACGATATCCAGTACTTTATTCTTGGCAAGGATGAGATCAATCCTTGTCTTCCACGCTCTGAAGTTAGAGGCTCTATCTAACTTGTTCTCAAACTTCATAGAGTTCGTCATGGCTTGCTTGACTTGGTCAAACCCTATATTTGACCAGGAATCCAAACTTCATGTCTTGGCCTTCTGAGAGTGCCAGGAGATGTGCTAGGCTAGGGCACACTGATCTGTCCAGAGATTAGGTCAATCCATTCAATTTAAAGTGCCTTAACAAGAGGTTTAGGGTTTCTACAACTACACCTGCTAGTAACCCTAGCTGCAGTGTCTTGGAAGTTGCTTCTGCTAGTAACCCTAGCGACAGTTCCTGAACAAACTCAATATCTGATCCGGATTTTATGAGCAGAACGAAATGAATACAGATTATTAAT
>JASDQU010880690.1:17954-34985 GCA_032191745.1 Picea mariana
GGGCCCATAACCTGTTAGAATATAGAAGATGGTGTGCTCGTTTTACCATTGATGATACCCTCGTCACCCAACCATAGGCCGAAGCCACCCTCTGAGCACCTTAACCTTGACTGATAATTCCTTTGGAAGAAAATCCTAGGCCATATAGCCAAACAAAGGGTAGCGCACCTTTCCCCAAGGATAGCGCATCACAAAGAGCTGATCCGATAGTCCAAACCCTGGCCAAGAGATAGTCAAGCCAATACTGAAAACTTGCTGCTGTTGTAGCTGCACCTGCAACTCTCCTCCACACGTGCACACCAAACTGGGAACTACGGTGCACACCAAACTGGAAACTGCAATTTTGAGATGCTGTCAAATGAGAAATGACGCCCTGTATTTATACTGATTCTGCCAGATTTGTTGGGGCCAACTTCTCCTTCTGGATATGTGTCTATTCAGTATATTAATATTATTTCTGGCCGACTTCTTCTCTTGGAGGCTAATAACCTAATATAAATTATCTTCTTGAGCCGACAAGACTTCTAGGGTTATTAGCCAACTCATTAGGGTTTTCTCTTTCTTTCCGGAGTCTTCTATTCTCATCAGGTTCACACGTGGAGGTAAATACCTCTCGAAGCTACCATAATATTAACATAAGGGTCATAGAAAATATGGGTTAATGGTTATATAGAGATTAGATTTTAAATGATATGAAAGTTAGGTCATAGGGTTAAGGGTCATAGAGAATATGGGTTAATGGTTATATGGATTAATGTTGATAAGGGTGAAGCATTACGAGTTCATATATTTAAAGGATATATTTTAGTGGTTAGGGTTTATCGGGGTTAGTGGTTTCAATTTATACAAATTATAAGTTAGCAATAATAAGGGTTATAAGATTAGATCGTTATATTTTATAGTGGTTATGAGTTAATATTTGTAGGTATCAGAGACTGCGTGTTTTAGGGATAATGATTTGGAATTAAACACACTTTAGATTAGAAGGATTGAGAGTTATAAGTATTATGTGTTATATACTATAGGATTTAGAGGTTAGGACTATATGTTTAGTGGTTATAGTGGATAATAATGGGTGTTATACAATAGGGGTAATATTTAGATACGATAGGGTTATATGGTTTGTGGATTACAAGGTTTCTCAGAGTGAAAGTTTAATATTAATAGATGTTAAGGTGTTTATGGTTTACAAGAGTAGTCAATTTTAGGTTTTATAGGTTTAGGGTTGTATGGGACATGTATTATCAGAGATAGGGTTATTGGTTATGTGTCAAGTGTAAAGGGTTATAGGGGATAATATTACAGGTTATTAGGGAAAAATATTATGCATTAGGGGTTAGAGTTGTAGGACTTATAAGGATCATAGATTGAAAGGGATATAAGGGTTGAAGGTTTAATGTTTAATAATAGTATATGTAAAGGGTTTAGGGGTATAAGGTTTATAATTTAGAGATAAAAGGTTATAAGGGATATGAGTAAGAGATGATAGGGTTTTACAATTAAGTGATTACAATTAAAAGTTTAGGGGTTATATGGAGTAGAGTTTATAGGATATAAGAATTATAGTGGATTGAGTTATAATCATTATTCAAATAGGGGTTATAGACTCGTTTAGATGTGAAAGGGGTTAAGGATTTTGTAAGTTAGATTTTTTAAGGGTTATTGGGGCAAGGGATTTTAGGGGTTAGTGTTTAGTAACTATATATTTTTGGTAATATGAAAAATTGATCTATATGGGATAAGAGTTAAGGTGTATTAGGATTAAGGGCCAATAAGGTTGAGGTGCTAAATGTTATAAGGGGCATTGGTTAGAGATATAGAATTATAAGGGTTATAAGCATTACATGTTATGAATTATTAAGGATATTATATAGGGATTGTAGAGGTTACTATATATAGAAGTTATATGAAGTTATATGGATTAATGATTATATGGGTTAATGGATATATGAGTTACACATTGTATGGGTTATTGACATTATAGGATATGGATTATAGAAGATAGGGTTTATATAGGTTATATGGATTAGTAGTTATATGTGTTAAGGTTTCCAACACATAATAAGGTTTAGGTTTTAGAGGTTAAGGGTTATATACGATATGGGTTACTGGTTATAGGTGATATGGTTTTAGAAATAGTGGTTATAAGGATTATAGTAATAATGTTTAGGATTTATATGAGTTTTAGGTAAACAATTATTTTTGGATAAGGGGTTATATGTATCATATTTATAAGGGATATATGGGTAATGGGTGATCTATTATAAGGTTTATAAGGTATTGTTTTTATCAAGGTTTTAAGTATTAGGGATTAGAAGATGGGAGATATGTGATTTAAGGGTTAGCGATTAACAGTTAAGAGTTATAAGGGTTGCACATTAAGGTTTCAAGGATATAAATTTAGAATGATTATAATATAAGTGTTTAATATTAAATGTTATGTACAGGGGCGACAGGTGCGGGGGGAGTCATCTATGACTCCGATGGAAAAAAGGTAACAGATTTTTCTTGGAGTTTGGGAAAAACACCAATAGAGAAGAAACTCTAGCATTTTACATGGGTCTCAAAATTGCACATTCAAGAAGCATCCAATACCTCGCGACGATAGGGGACTCTGGGGTAGTTATAAGGGAACTCCTTGGAATTTCAACCATTGCCACTCAACCCTCCAGTGGTCTTCACACACAAATTAATTCTTTGAAATAACTCTTTCCCATAATCTAGTACTTCCACATCCTCTGTTCTCAAAATACAAAAGCCGACCGCTTATGTAAATCAACAAAAGCCTTAGAATAGGGCCAAATCTTTACTAATCAAATTTCTTTGCATGCCTAGCTCCCTTAACAACCATCTGTCTCATAGTTTCCCCTCCACAAACCTCGACCTAGTCCTTTCAAACTCTAACTTAGTTTGACCGCCCCCCTCTTCCCCCCTTTCCCCCACCTCCCTTCCACCCCTTCCCCTTGCCCATCCCCTTCCCTCAYTGGACCCCTCCTCCCCCCCTTACTATTCCCCCCCCCTCTTGGCATGCAGCTCCCTCCTCTAGACCACGTGTCCCCCTCCCTTCTCCCCGTGCCATCCCCTCAKCTCCTTGTCCTCCCTATTAATCTYGCGACACTTCACTCATACTCTATGATGCCCTACCTTTCTTCCATGGTGTCACCACTCTCGCTCATCCCTGTGAGAACTCCAGTCGGCTTGTGGGTGGTTCTGGTATCTTGTTCCATCAAGTGTACACCATTACTTCCTCCCTCACAATTATGGCTCTTCCTTCTTACTTTCAACGCCACTACAATGAAACACATGGAACTCTTCTTGCAAATCGATATGATTTCTTACTCTGCTTATCCCATCTTCTTTCTTCAATTTAACAACTATTTTTAGACCAAACCAATCCCGTGCCTTTCCACCAACACGTGAAGAAAATCTAGATCTCCTTGTGTTAGAAAGTAATGGATGTGCTTGTTTAACCATAGACAATATAACAATATTGTCACCCAACCATAAGCCTAAGCCACCCCCGAGCACCTTAACCTTGACAGAGAATGATTCCGGAAACAAGCCAATAGAAAACTAAGGTTAATGCATAAAGATAACCAAGACATATAAGAAAGTCCAACCATAACCAAAAAAAAGTCTGAACCTAAACTAGGAAACCATATTTTGACAGTTGCCGGCGCAACTGCTCCCCAGACTTGCGCACTAGCCCAGTTCCTTCAATACACACTTCTTCCCAGCTGTGATTCTGAGCAATGTGTATAAAATGAGGTCTGGCTACTTGTATTTATATTGTTTCCTGAGCTGTTTGAGCTGACTTTTCATTCTAGAGACTAAATACTTAATATTAATTATTTCCTTGAGCCGACTTGTCTTCTAGGGTTATGCTCAATGATTTAGGGTTACTTCTTGCTTCCTGAAATATTCTATTCTCGTCAGGGTTACACATGGAGGTAAATACCTTTCGCAACTAACATAATATAGACACTCCCTCCTAGCTAGGGAAGTATTGAAGGCAATGGTATTAAGCACAAACATGCCATTCAACTGGTAGCATCATCATAGTCATATAGACTATATCATGATTAGATCACGAGCACCACCATCACTATCATTGTTATATGACAACATCAACTGCATCATCTCTCGAAACCATACTCCATCTGAGTAATCAGACATGATGCTGAATAAGTCACTTACTCCAAGGAGTGATACAAAAACCATTCTTCTAATACGGGCATATGTCCTGGACCATTTTCCATTTGGATAATCTCTGTCCATTAGTACACTGATCATCCATCTAGTTGATAATCATTTTCAACACTACTGATAGTCTACACGACAATCAGAAGAATGTCATTCAATAGAACACAACTGTGTCTATCCCTAGTAGTACACAACTACAATCCAGTGTACACTACCACACCAAGTAGCACACAACTACTTAATCAATGACACATAGTCAAAACTAGTGGAACACATACACCACAGTAGCATACATCCACTGTCTAGAGACATACAGTCTCCATAGCAATCATATCATCTGATATCAACCTGCACAAAAGAAAAATATTATGATATAAATTGAATCATCTAGGCCATTCTTCCACTCACATCCATGATATCTGGAAGAGCATATGCCCTTAGAAGGTAAAACATCAGTCATGAGCTACTGGACTATTCTTCTCAAGCATAGAAGAATAAATGTCTTGATTTTTGAGCCTGGACCATTCACCTATCTGGGCCATTCCTCTGACACTAAACAAAGTGCAACTTGGAGAGAACGAGTCTGCCCTAGGGAATGCCTGTCCCTGATTTCTGAACTTGGACCATTCACCTATCTGGGCCATTCCTTCGACACTAAACAAAGAGAAACCTGGAGAGAATGAATTTTCCCTAGGGAATGACTGTCCAAAACATTTCCTAAAAAACTACTTACAACAGTGAGCTTCAAAAGAATGACTGTCATACACCAACCTCCAAAATGGACCATTCTTCGAAACTGCTCATAACTGTGAGCTTCGAAAGAATGACTGTCTGGCGAGGCGGACCAGTCTTCTTGACCACTACTGAGAGTGACTATCAAGAAGAAAGACTATCATAGATCATTCCCCCACACTGTCCACAAGGGGAATCGATGTCTATGGTACATCAACAATCCATCGAATCATTTTCATTACAAAAATGACTGTTCAATATGGACCATTTTCCAAACTGGAAAATGCCCGTCCGTCAGAAATCTCAAACCACTTTCCAAACTGGAAAGGAACTGCTCATCCTGGACTGTTTTTCGAACTGAAAAATGACTGTCCATAAAACAATAACACATCAATGCTCCCTTCCAACCTGGGAGTCATATCTTCCCTTTTCAATAAGGAATTCATCTCCACGAGCTTCAACTTGTTTCTTGAGTACGCAAACTCTTTCATCTTGGACAAAGGCTTTACCAAAATATCTGCTTATCTGCTCATTTGTGGAGATATATTGGAGAACCACTTCTCCTTTTTGGATCTCATCATGGAGAATGTAATGCTTAATCTCAATATACTTTGGTCTTTCTGGAACACTGGTTTTCTCTAAATGCTTCATATAGCTCTGATCATTATAGTATAACATAGTTGTATTCAACTCTTTTGTTTCCTGCTAGCTCATAACATCGTGGCAAGGGTCAAAATAGAACATATCCAAGTGGCACTTCTTCTGTTATCATGAGAGTTTGTCATGGATTAGCAATCCATCATCCTGGACTTTTGAGTACACATTCTGATACAATATCTCTGTTATAGAAGGTTTTTCACCACACTTTTGTTGTACATTGGAGGCTCTGCACCAAGTTGTTTGAATCCATACATGATCTTCTTCCATCTACATACAAGAGTCTCTTTATAGTATACCACAAAACCTTGAGGTTGATCTACATACGCTTCTTGTTCAATTACTCTGTTTAGGAGAACAGTCCTTACATTCATCTAATGTGAACTCCAACCCATGGATATTGTAGGAGATATAATGGCTCAGGTATGTCTGGTTACTGGAACAAGCTATCATCATAGTCTTCTCCCTCCATTTGGGAGAACCTTTAGTTCCGGATCTCGTAATTCTTTCATTCATAAGTCTTTCATACACTATTCTTCATCACAACTTTCATTTCTTCTACTTGACTGCCTCTAGTGGGTTCAGACCAAGCTGGTAGTCTTGTGATTCTTGATATAATGACTGGTTGTTCTGGCTTTTCTTTCTCTCTTGGAATCTTCACGTTCTTTCTCATGTTTTTCTTTGGCTCTTGGGTCCATGGAGTTTTCTATAGATTCCATGCCCCGAAGATTCCAACTTCTTCCTTTCATCATAGGATCATGGATGTGGATGGACAAACATGTATACTTTAAGGATTCTTTTCGAAGAAGACTTCTTCTAATGTCAAACTGAACACGTGATGCTTTTCATGGCTGCCACCATTGATGGGAACATGGATAGATACTTCATCATCTTCAATGGATCATATTATTTAGGATTATCTCCCTCCTAATCCTTGCTTCATGCATGAATGCATGCTCTTCTTTTGGAATTATATAATCGATTCCCTCCATCTAACAGAGTCCACGCTTCCATCTGCATCCTTATTGCCTTCTGCAAAGTGTCACAAGTCTTTTTCCAATTTCCTCTTGATTGCTGGCTTCTTTCTGTCTTTACTTCTTCTAGGTTTCTTCAAGTTTGATTCTGATTTTGGCTTATCTTGCAGATGCTACTTATGTAATAACTTCAACATGAATTGTTACCAGGGGTTGTTGATGTACTTCATCCTTTCATGTGTATTGCTTGACTTGTAGTCATCGTGATAGAAATCCTTATCTTGTTGTTCTTCCATAGGTATAGTTTCTTTTTGAACATAATATCTTCTAAGAAATAGATATGCAAGATATGTACATAAACTACGTAAAAATGGTATGTACAAGAACTATGAAGAGTATTGTTACCTTTTCTTAGAAGAAGAAGTCTGTTTTTTCCTGCTTGGCCTTCTTTGAGGGTTCCCTTTCTTTGGCAACTGATGCTTCGTGTGTTTTATTCCTTTTATTTAACTTGAGACAATGATTCTTGTAGTGACCATATTTTCAATAGTTGAAGCATTGTATTTTTGACATATCTTTCTCTTGATTTGATTTCTTCCTGGAGCCAAACTTCCTTTTACTCCTGAAATTCTTGAACCTTGCTGTGAAGGCTTGATCATCGTATTCATTTTGGGGTTTCTCTTTTGCACAGATCCTTGATTCTTCTTGTGCACAACAAGTCCAAAGTTCTTCAAATGTAGGATACTCCTTCCTTGTGTTCATGCTTGCGGAAAATGCACCCCATGTCTTGGGAAGACCATTGAGTACTATATTTACCAGTTCCTTCTATGAAATGATCTCTTCAATAGCTTGTAGTTCATCTCTTAACTGAGCGATTCTCACAAAGTATGATGTTATGTTGTCATCATCATTCATTTTCATGTCACAGAGCTCATTCTTCAAACTCATTACTTGTCCAATGTTTCTGACTGAGAAGAGGTTTGTTAGGGAATCATACATATTCTTAGATGAGTCAAGATGGGAGATGTAGGGTATCAAGTGGTATTTTATAGAGTCCACTATGATACTCATGGAATTGATGTCACTGTCTTTGAACTTCTCCAAAACTGCAACGTTATGAGGTTCCTTCTCTTTTCCTTCTTTGAAATGTGGTTCCATGATCTTTCCTTTGACGACATACAACACTTTATTCTTGGAAAGGATGAGGTCAATCCTTGTCTTCCACGCTCTGAAGTTTTAATCCCCTTCTAACTTGTTTTCTGACTTCGTAGAGTAAGTCATAACTGCTTTGACTTGGTCAACCCTTGATTTTGACCAAAAACTCAAACTTGACGTCTTGGCTTGCTGAGAATACTAGGAGGTACGCTAGGCTAGGGCACACTGGGCTATCCAGAAATTAGGTCAATCTCTTCACTTAAGGTGCCTCAACAATAGGGTTAGGGTTTTGTTGCTGCAACAAAATTGGCTGCAACTGCAACTACAACTGAGCAAATCCTCCAAATCTATCTTCTAGTGGTTAGACTGTCTGAAGATAGTGTGGGCCCATAACCTGTTAGAAATTAATGGATGTGTTCGTTTAACCATAGACAATATAATAATATTTTTACCCAACCATAGGCCGAAGCCACCCCCGAGCACCTTAACCTTGATAGAGAATTATTCTGGAAGCAAGCTAATAGCCAACCAAGGCTAATGCATAAAGATAACCAAGACTGATAAGAAAGTCCAACCATAACCAACAAAAAGTTCAAGCCTAAACCAGGAAACTAGATTGCGATAGCTGCCGATTGCAACTGCTCCCCATACTTTCCCACTAGCCCAGTTCCTGCAGTGCGCACTTCTTCCCATATGCGATTCTGAGTAGTGTGTAGAAAATGAGGGTGGCTACTTGCATTTATATTGTTTCCTGAGATGTTTGGGCCGACTTCTCATTCTGGAGACTAAATAATTAATATTAATTATTTCCTTCAGCCGAATTGTCTTCTAGGATTATGTTCAATGCTTTAGGTTTACTTCTTGCTTCTTAGAATATTCTATTCTCGTTAGGGTTACACGTGGAGGTAAATGCCTCCCGCGGGTACCATAATATCAACACCTTGCTCTTGCCCGATGCGTGTCTCGAAGGAACTTCGAGAGCAGTTTTTTTCCCTGCGCGTGGACGTCAGACGAGTGGAAGAGCACACATACTCTAGGAACATAGATTTTCAACGAGAAAACCAAGGGTTGCGAGAGGAATTGGCTAATCTGCAGGCTCAACTGCACCAACAAGAACTTTGGCACAATCATGAACTTGCAATTGCACTTCGAGGAATTAACATAAATACAAGACAAATTGGATGAGTTGAACAAAAAATTGAAAATCCTTTAAATCATCCTCAACAACCACTAAAATCCAATGACTCAGTTGGGTCAAGGATCCCTTCAACCTTCCATTCGACTGCTAGCAATGAACACCCCTTGGCTCCTCCTGTGCCAGCGCTAGTTCTAGTATGGACGAAGCCAGCTGAAGGAATTCATCACCCAGAGGCAAATCCAGTGGCGCACCCAATAGATCCATAGGAGGATCCGACGTTTTTTCAAGATCATTAGTCAGGTTTTTTAATGAAATGCAAATTTTTGTTAATTTTGCACATTTTTGTAGCCATTTTCACATGGCAAAATAAAACTTCCTTTTGGACTGGCTGTACCAACATCTTTAGTATTCAAAATACAGGAAGTTTTTCAGAAGAGGAGCATATATTCCACTACTTTTCGATATGTATTTTGTGGAAACTTTTAGTCTTTTTTAATATATAAAATCCCAACCGTTTCTGTTAAAAAAATATTAAATGTTATGTAAATTGAAAGGTTAATGCATTATAGGGGTTAGAGTTTAGAGGATATATGGGATATGGATAAGGGGTTAATATTTGAGTTATGTTATACATAATTTGGGTTATATTACTTAGTTTTTAGAGGTGATAGGGGTTGGTTTATGGAGGTAATTTCAGTTGATAATTATAGGGATTATGGTTTAGGAGTGACAAGTTATATATGTTAGGGATTATAGGTGATGGTTATATAGTTTAAAGACTTTAGGGGTTATGTGATATGGGTTTTAATGGTTTTTTGTTATGACTATTAAGGTTTAACACTTATAGGGGTTATACGAGTTAAAATAAAGATGTGATGGATTAAGGGTTAAAGTGGATATAGGGTTTAAATATTATACATTACAGTAGCTAGGAATTATGGGTTATCGAGGCTATAAAGATTAGTACTTATGGGTTATAAGGCTTATAGTGTTAAAGGTTTAATGGTTATATAGGTTGTGCTGTAGGGGTTAGGGTTGCTGGGATAAAGAGTTATACGATTCATATCGAATAGATGTTGTCTAATAGGCATTGGGTGTTAAAACCTATAGATATTAACGATTGCAGGTTTTAAGTGATAAGTGTTTTGGATTAAAGAGATATGAGGTTATAATCATTATAAAGGTTTGGTATTAGGTAGTATATGAGTTCATGGTTAGGTGTGAAGTGTAAGGGTTATAGAGGATAGTCTTAGTTAATTAGGGAAAGGAGTTATGAATTAGGTGGTTAGTAGCTATATATTTTAGGGGATATAGAAGTTTGGTCTATATAGGCTAGAAATTAGGGTTGACAAAGATTAAGGGTTATAAGGTTCTGGTTCTAAAAGTTATAGTGGTTGGGGGTGATCACTTATAATGGTTATAAGGATTAGGTGCTATGAGTTGTTAAGGTTAGGGGATAATGACTAGAGATGTTAGGTTATATAATTGTTGTATGGTTTACTAGCTATATAGGTTAGTGTAGGTTATAAGGTTATATTGGTTAATGGATATATAAGTTAGTGGTTATGTGTTTTATTAATGTGAGAGGTTTGTGATAGGGATTATAAAGGTTAGAGTTTATAGTGATTGTATGGATTAGTGGTTATATGAGTTGGGGTTACAATGGTTATATGGTTTAAGGGTTATATGAGTTTGGGACTATATTTGTTATAAGTTTGATTTATTGAGGAATAGAAATATTAGTGGTTATTGGTTAGTGGATTCAAGGGTTAGAGGCTATAATAGTTATGTATTCTATGTTAAGTGATATAGGGTATAACAATTAGATGTGATATGGTTTATATGAATTGTAGACTATAATGGTTATGGGTTATATGATAAGGGGTTTATAGGGGTATGTGTTTTAAAGATTATGTCATAAATTTTATTTATTAAGCGTTTTAAAGATTAGAGGTTATTGGCTAATGGATATAAGGGTTAGATTGTATAGTAGTTATGTATTCTATGTGTTTAGGGATATCAGAGCCAATTGTTAAATGTGATAGGGATTATTAGGATTATATGAATTGTAGGTTATAATGGTTACGTATTATAGGATAGGGGACTATAGGGAGAAAGTGTTTTAAAGGTTTATAATTGTTAGGACCAATATGTGTTGAAGGCTAAGGGATCACAAGAGTGAGGGTTATATGGGTTATGGGTGGTGGAAATTATAAATTAGAAGATATATGAATTATATAGGATATCAATTTACATTTATAAGGATTATTTTCATTAAGCTTTATATGTCTTTAAATTAAAACATCATAAATAATAGGAATTGTAGGGGTTGGGGTTATGGATTCTGCAAGGTTAAGAGTTCTAATCAATATGATCTAATGGGCATGGTTAGGTATTTAAGGATTAGGGGTTATAACAGAAAGGGGTTGAAGTGTATATGAGTTAAGGTTATAGAGGTTATACATATAGAGTTACATAAGTTAACAATTTAGTGTTATAGGTTAAGGGGTATACGACTTTCTAAATAATATTTAAATTTGTTAGGTACTAAATGGGATATATGGAGCAGGGTTATAAAAATTAGGGGTAAATGGTTGTAAGGGTTATGTATTTTATGTTTAATGGATATTGGTCACCAGAGTGGAGGGATATAGGTTTATAATTGTTATCGATTTAAGTTTAAACACATTTGGGATATAGGGGTTAGTTACCATAGGCTATGCAAATTTAGTGTTGTGTGTTAGGGTTTAGAATTTAGCTATGGATTTGTATGCATTATGGTTTAGGAGTTATGAGGGTTGTAAAATTTAGACCTTAAAATTATTAGAGGTTATTACTTTTTGGGTTTAGGGGTTACAAGGGTATTAAATGGTTATAAGGGGTCACATTCAAGGGGTTAAAGGATTTATGGTTTAGAGAAATTAGGGATTATGTAAACTAAAGAGGATAGATGTTATGATCCATAGAGATTAGATTTTAAATGATACATAAGTTAGGTAATAAGGGTTAAGGGTTATAGGAAATATGGGTTATATGTATTCAGGTTGATAAGGGTTAAGTATTAAGGGTTATAGTTTAAGGGGTATATGCTAGTAGTTAGGGGTTAAAGGGGTTGGTGTTTTCAGGTTATACCCATTATAAGTAAGAAATAATATGAATTATAAGGTTATAAAGGTTACATGGTTTATCCATTGTGTGTTATAAGGATTGGTGGTGATAAGGATTGGGGGTTATGGGTTATAGTGGATAAATATTATACATCAAGCATGGTTATAAGGGCTATATTGTTAAAATTGTATAGATCAACAAGTTAGGGGAACATTAGGGTTTCTGTGGGTTTCAAGTTATTTTAATTAATGTCTATAATGTTTAAATATGATTTTAAGGTTAGATGGTTTAGGGATTGTAGGTTAAAGGGGTTAGGGGTGATAAATGTTGGATGCATTAAGCATTATGGATTATAAGTGTAAGGGTTTATAAGGGTTCTTAGCTTTAGATTTAAATTTATTTAAGGTTATGAAATCTAAGATTAGGTTTTATATGGGTTATTCATTATAAGGAACAACAGTTAGGGGTCATAGGGATTATGTATCAAATGTTATGGATTAATGTGGATATAGAGGCTAGGTTGAAAGGTTCCTGAAGGTTATGAGATAGTTGATAACATAATCAAAATATAATGGTTATATGGATAACATGTTTTTTATTATAAGGATTGTTTTCATTAAGCTTTATATGTGTTTCTATTAAGGCATCATAAAGACTAGGGATTAAGGATTATAGGGGTTGGGGTTATGGGTTATACAAGGTTAAGGGTTCTAATCAACATGATCTAGTGGGCATGATTAGGGATTTAAGGATTACGGGTTATAAGGGAAAGGGGTTGAAGTGTATATGAGTTAAGGTTATAAAGGTTACACATAGAGGGTTATATAAGTTAACAATTTATGCTATAGGTTAAGGGTTATAAGGATTTCTATATAATAGTTAAATTGGTTAAGTACTAAATGGGATATATGGAATAGGGTTATAAAAATTAGTGGTAAATGGTTGTAAGGGTTATGGATTATATATTTAATGGATATTGGTCACCATAGTTGAGCGATATAGGTTTATAATTGTTATCGATTTAAGTTTAAACACATTTGGGATATAGGGGTTAGTTACCATGGGCTATGAAAATTTAGTATTATGTGTTAGGGGTTAGAATTTAGCTATGAATTTATAYGCATTATGATTTAGGAGTTACAAGGGTTGTAAAATTTAGACCTTAAAATGATTATAGGTTATTACTTTTTGGGTTTAAGGGTTATAAGGGTTAAGATTAAATGGTTATTAAGAGTACTAGTTATAATGGTCACATTYGAGGRGTTAAATGATTTATGGTTTAGAGAAGTTAGAGATTATGTAAACTAAAGAGGATAGATGTTATGATCCATAGATATTATATTTTAAATGATACACATGTTAGGTCATAAGGGTTATAGGAAATATGGGTTATATGTATTAAGGTTGATAAGGGTTAAACATTTAGGGTTAAAATTTAAGGGGTATATGTTAGTAGTTAGGGGTTAAATGGGTTAGTGGTTTCAGGTTATTAACATTATAAGTAAGAAATAATATTGATTATAAGGTTATAAAGGTTACATGGTTTATCCATTGTGTGTTATAAGGATTGGTGGTGATAAGGGTTAGGGGTTATGGGTTATAATGGATAAATATTATACATCTAGCATGGTTATAAGGTCTATAGTGTTAAAAATATATAGATCAACAAGTAAGGGGAACATTAGGGTTACTGTGGGTTTGGAGTTATATTAATTAGTGTCTATAATGTTTAAATAGGATTTTAGGGTTAGATGGTTTAGGGATTGTTGGTTAAAGGGGTTAATGGTGATAAATGTTGGATGCATTAAGAATTATGTATTATAAGTGTAAGGGTTTATAGAGATTCTTAGCTTTATATTTAAATATATTGAAGGTTATTAAATCTAATATTAGGGTTTATATGGGTTATTCATTATAAGGAATAAATGTTAGGTGTCATAGGAGTTATGTATCAAATGTTAGGGATTAATGCGACTATAGAGGTTAGGTTTAAAGGTTCCTAAAGGTTATGAGAGTTGATAGAGGAATCAAAATATAATGGTTATATGGATAATGAGTTTTTTTTATAAGGATTATAAGGTCTAATGGTTAGATGTTATACTTTATAGTGGTTATGAATTAGTATTTATAGGTATTAGTGATTGCGTGTTTTATGGATAAGGATTTGGAGTTAAATGGACTTTAGATTATAATTATTAAGAGTTATATGGATTATGTGTTATATATGATAGGGTTTAGGGGTTAGGTCGATATTTTAAGTGGTTATAATATAGAGAACAATTATGGGGGTTATACATTAGGGGTAAGGTTCAAATATGATAGGGTCATATGGTTTGTGGATTACAAGGTTTCTCAAAGTGAAAGTTTAATATTAGTAGAAGTTAAAGTGTTTAGGGATTACAATCGTAGTACTGTTTCAGTTTTAGATGTTTAGGGTTGTATGGGATATGGGTTATCAATGATAGGGTTAGTGGTTAGGTGTCAAGTGTTAAGGGTTATATGGGATAGTATTATGGGCTATTAGGGAAATACATTATGCATCAGGGGTTATATTTTTATGACTTATAGATTATAGATTAAAAGTGTTATAAGGGTTGCAAGGTTTAATGTTTAATAATAGTATATGTAAAGGATTTAGGGGTATACAATTTATAATTTAGAGATAAAATGTTATAAGGGATATGAGTAGGAGGTGATAGGGATTTACAATTAAGTGTTATAACGATTATGATTATAAATTTTATGGGTTATGCGGATTAGGGTTTATAAAATATAATCATTATAGTGGATAAAGTTATAATGATTACTCAAATAGGGGTTATAGACTCCTTTAGATGTTAAAGGGGTTATGGATTTTGTAATTTAGGTTTTTTAAGGGTTATTGGGGCAAGGGATTATAGGGGTTAGTGGTTAGTAACAATACCTTTTTGGTGATATAGAAAATTGGTCTACATGGGATAAAAGTTAAGGTGTATTAAGATTGAGGGTTATGACATTGAGGTGCCAAATGTTATAAGGGCTATTGGTCAGGTATTTACAATTATAATGGTTATAAGGGTTATGTGGTAAGAATTATTAAGGATATGGTCTAAAGATTGTAGTGGTTAACATATATATAAGTTATATGGATTAAGGGTCATGAAGGTTATATGGGTTAATGGATATATGGGTTACACATCATATGGGTTATTGACAATATATGATATGGATTGTAGAGGCTAGGGTTAACTAGGTTATATGGATAAGTAGTTATATGTGTTAAGGTTTACAACATATATTAAGGTTTAGGTTTTAGAGGCTAAGTGTCATATATGATATGGGTTATGGGTGATATGGTTTTAAAAAAAATGGTTATAAGGATTGCAATATGGGTTATGGGTGATATGGTTTTAAAAATAATGGTTATAAGGATTGCAATAATAGTGTTTAGGATTTATATGAGTTTTCGGTCAAATGAAATCTTTGGATAACATGTTATAATGGCCATATTTATAAGAGCTATATGGATAATGGGAGATCTATTGTAAGGTTTATATGGTTCATGTTTTGGTAAGGTTTCATGGCTTAGGGATTAGAGGATATGATATATATGGTTTAAGGGTTAGGGATTAGGGGTTAGGAGTTATAAGGATTGCACATTAAGGTTTCAAGGATAAAACATTAGAATGATGATAATATAAGTGTTGAAGATTAAATGTTATGTAAGTTGTAAGTTTAATGGGTTATAACAGTTAGATTTTAGAGTATATATGGGATAGGGATAAGGGGTTATTATTTTAATTATGTTAGAGCTAATTTGGGTTATATTGGTTAGTTTTTAGAGGTGATAAGGGTTGGTTTATGGCTGTAATTGAGGTATCATTAAAGGGGTTATGGATTAAGAGTGATACATTATATATGTTAGGGATTATAAGTGATGGTTATATAGTTTAAAGATTTTTGGGGTTAAGTGATAGGGGTTATAATGATTTGGTGTTATTATTATTAAGGTTTAACACTTATAGTGGCTATAAGAGTGAAGGGAAACATGTGATGGATTAAGGGTTAAAGAGGATATAAGGTTTAAATATTATACATTACAATATTTAGGAATTATGGGTTATCGAGGTTATAAGGATTAGTGCTTATGGGTTATAGGGCTCATAGTTTTGAAAGTTAAATGGTTATATAAGTTTTTCAATAGGGAATATGGTTGTTGGTATTATGAGTTATATAATTCATATGGAATATATGTTACTGTTAATAAGTGTCATGTCTTAAAACCTATAAATATTAGGAATTGGGAGTTTCAAGTGATAAGTGTTTTAGATTAGACAAATTTGAGGTTATAATCATTTTAAGGATTCAGTATTGGGGACTGTATGAGTTCGTAGCTAGTTATGAAGTGTAAGGGTTATAGATGATTCTCTTAGTTAATTAGGGAAATGAGTTATTAATTAGGTTGTTTGTAGCTATATATTTTAGAGGATATCAAAGCCTAGTCTATATAGGTTAGAAATTAAGGTTGACAAAGATCAAGGGTTATAAGGTTCAAGTTCTAAAAGTTATAGTGGTTAAGGGTTATGCACCATAATGGTTATAAGGGTTAGATGTTGTAAGTTGATAAATTTAGAGGATACAAATTAAAGATGTTAGGTTATATAATGGTTATATAGATTGGTGGTTATATAGGTTAGTGTAGGTCATAAGGTTATATTGGTTAAGGGATATATGAGTTAGTGGTTATGTGTGTTATTAAGGTGAGGGGATTGTGGTAGGGATTATAAAGGTTAGATTTTATAGAGATTATATGGATTAATGGTTAAATGGGTTGGGGTTACAATGATTATATGATTTAAGGGTTATACAAGTTGGGTATCATTTAGTCATGGGTTATAGGGTTACATATAATAGAGGATAAAGTTTATAGTGGTTAAAAGAATATATGGATTAACGATTATAGGTTTTATGGTACATATCCATTAGGCATTGTTTGTTGGAGATATGGCTATAGCAGAGATGACGCAGATGGTCAAGGTTGTCATTGATGGCAATCGATTGTTTATGGAACACGAATGCTGGAACACG
>JASDQU010880690.1:35085-53299 GCA_032191745.1 Picea mariana
GGAATTCACAGTAAAGACTCACTGCCACTAAGATTCATGATTCAAAGTTAAAAATGAGAGTAAATGTTTAATAATCTACACTAACTGATTCACCCCCCCTCTCAGTTAGTTCATACCTGTAACATTGTTGACTTTACAGGAGTGGTAACTGAGTGATGGGAGGGGGTATGAGTTATAACACTTAGAAGGGATGGGATTTATTATTAGGGGATTATGGGTTAGGATTTAAATTGGATATAAATTATAGATATTGTTGTTTATAAGAATTAAAGGTTATATGGGTTAATGATGAGGAGTTTGAGGCTTGGGGTTATAAGTATTATGTATTAAATGTGTTCTAGGGATTAGGAGTTATAAAAATTAGGGGTTAAAGGGAATATCTAGTTCATATGGGTTATAGGGGTTAGTGGTAAAAGGTGTTAAGGGTTATAAACATTATTAGGGTCAAATTTTATAAGGGTTTGTGATTAAGGGTTATAGACATTGGGAGTCATAATGACTAATCATTAGTGCTTATAAGAAAGGTGGGATATACTTGTTATGTGTTGAAGGGATAATCATGATTTGGGTTTCGGGGTTGTAGTCGTTAGGTGATAGTTGTAATGAAAATGATCTAAGGTTTTGGTATTATATTGTAATGATTATAAGGGTTGGGGATTAGTGGAAAAAGAGGTTATAGGGTTAAGGGTTCATAGGGTTTATAAGAGATAGGAATTATGGGTTATAAAGCTTATCATTTATACTCATTAATTATTGGGAGTTATAACGATTATACTAGTATGGTTAGGGGTTAAATACGAGTTATGTAATATGTGGTTCAGGAATCAAGACTTACATGGATTAGGTGTTAGAGAGAATACGTGTTTGGTTTATATGTTAGAGGGATTATGCACTACAATGTTACATGGTAGGGTTATATTGATTAGAGTATAAATGATCTGGGCATTAAGGGTTAGATGAGTTATGGGTTAGGCGTTAGAGGTTACAACAAATAATTGGTAGGGGCATATATATTATAAGTTATATATTAGCAATGATAGCTATTATAGGTGTTACAATTTAGAAGGGTCTTGTTGTTTAGAGGTTATACATTATAGTAGTTGGGGATTAAGGGCGATAGGATTTAGAGATTATGAGTTATAATGGGTTAAGAATAGAATGAGGGTTGGTAGTTAAACATCGCTATAGAGGATACCTATATAAGGGTTTTTAGTATTAATGGTTAGGCGATATAAGGATGAAGGGTTTTATATGTTAGGGGTTTAGGGTTATAGGGTTTATATGAATTAAGGGTTATTAAGATTAGGGATTATTATAATTAAGGATTATAGGTTATGGATTTTAGGATTTTGTTGATATGTGGGTTATGTGTTATATTTTTTTTATGTATTTTAAAGATGAATGAGATTATAGGTTATAGTGGTTATTGATCTTAGGGGCTAGGTTTTATAAGACTTAGTGATTATAGGGATTGGAATTAGTGGTAAGGTGTTTATGTTATAGGTTATTAAGCTTAGGATTTAGGTGTTGGGTTTTGGGGATTATATGTCATAAGTTTTATTTTTTGAGGATTATAAACATTAATGGTTATTGGTTAGTGGATTTAAAGGTTAGAGGATATACTAGTTATCTATTTTATGTTAAGGGATATATGGGTTAACAATTAGATGTGATTGGGGTTATTAGGGTTATATGAATTGTAGGTTGTAATGGTTATGGTTTATAGGATAGGAGGGTTATAGGGAATATTTGTTTTAAAGGTTATGTTATAAGTTTTATTTATTAAGGTTTATAAAGATTAGAAGTTATTGGTTAGTGGATATAAGTGTTAGAAGCTATAGTAGTTATGTATTCTATGCGTTAAGGGATATAGGGGCCAACAACTAAATTTCATAAGGGTTATTAGGATGATATGGATTGTAGGTTATAATGGTTATGGGTTATAGGATATGGGATTATAGGGAGCATGTGTTTTAAAGGTTTATAATTGTTAGGACCAATAGGTGCTGAAGGCTTAGGGATAACAAGAATGAGGGTTATATAGGTTATGGGTGGTGGAAATCATAGGAATTAGTAGATATATGGATTATATACAATATTCCTTTACAATTATAGGGATGATTTTCATTAAGATTTATATGCGAATCTAGTAAGGAATCATAAACATTAAGGATTATAGAGGTTGGGGGTTATGGGTTATACAAGATTAAGGGTTATAATCATTATTATCTAGTGGGTACAATTACAGATTTAAGGCTTAGGGATTAGAAGGGAAAGGGGTTGAAGTGTATGTGAGTTAAAGTTATAGGTGTTAAACATAAAGGGTTATAGGAATTAAGTGTTTAGTGTTATAGGTTAAGGGTGATAAGGATTTCTAAATAATGGTTAAATTGGTTAGGTATTAAATATGATATATGAAATGGGGTTATAAAGTCTAGGGACCAATGGTTGTAAGGGTTATGGATTATATGTTTAATGGATATTGGTCACCAAAGCGAAGGGATATAGTTTTATAATTGTTATTGATTTAAGGTTAAACACACTTGGGATATAGGGGTTAGTTACCATTGGTTATACATATTTAGTATTATGCATTAGAGGTTAGAATTTAGCTATGATAATGGTTTGGATTTATATGCATTATGACATACGAGTTACAAAGGTATGCAACATTTGATACTGGGAAACCCTCATGGGGGATAAAACCCAACAAAAAATTCCTCAATATAGATTGCCAATACAATGCCAAGATAAAAACCAAACACTAGAGAATATTCAAGATTGAGCAATGCACCTCCCTCTTCTCCTTCTTCTAACTACATATTCCTTCAAACTTGCGCACTAGATGAGTGACTTGAGTGAGTGAGTTAATGAGGCGGTAGCCTCTCTTATTTATACTAGCTGAGGAGTGCTAGGGTTGTGTCTCTTCATTAGGCAGGGCCAACTTCTTCAACTAGTGGTTAAAACCACTTTAATTAGCCCTAGGGGCCGACTTATAAATTAGAATCATTTGATTAGGGTTTGAAAAATCCACAAAAGGGGATTTGGTCATACATAAGTCCTGACATGACCAATCCACAAAATGTTATTGATCTATAAGATAATAACTCAATTATATTTAGAATATTCTTCACAGTTACAATATTTCAACACTCCCCCTTAATAAGAAGGGTATTCTACAACATCATCATGAGAGAGAGAGAGGGAAACAACATCAACAACATCTGAAACACTAGCTTACATATCTATAAATCATCAAATTTTTTTCTGATCATCAATAAAATCATCTTTCACAGCATGGAGCTGGAGTAGCATCATCATCATCTGCATTAATTAGCATAACGCTAAGGAAACAACATCAACACCATAATTAATAGCATGAGGTTAGTATAATATCATCAACAACAACACAAGGCTGAAACAACAACATCATCAACAACAACACAAGGCTGAAACAACAACATCATCAACATCATCAACAACATGAGGTTGGAACGACAACATCATCAACAACACAAGGCTGGAGAAATAACATCATGAAAACGAGGGTGAGATAACATCATCATCATCATCATATAGAAACAGAATGAGGTAGGTGTAACAACAACATTTTGTGGTACTTTGATAGTCCCTAGGGATCTGCCTAGGAATCATAAGATTCCCTAGGATATAAAACCCTAACAGAGATACCACATAGTACTATGACAGACCGTCCTTACCAGACCTTCGGGATCTGCCCAAGAATCATAAGATTCCCTAGGATTATAAAAATCCTAATGAAGATACCACAGATGGCATATACATGCACATGTACTCTGATAGACCGTCCTTACCAGACCTTTGGGATATGTCCAAGGATGATTGGTCCCCTAGGATATATAATCCTAACTGAGCTACCCGTTGTTGGTCAAGATACCATAGTATCATCAACATCAGTCCCCGTTTCGAGGGAGTTCCTTTTGGACTATACCAATATTGTCTCGAAAGTATTCAAACTTTACACGAGACTGAGGCTTGGTCTACTCATTTGCAACCAACATATCTGTGCCAACATATTGGAGCTTTACATATCCCCTTTACACCATATCAAAAATATAGTGATACCACATTTCTATGTGCTTCAACTTATCATGGAACACATGGTTCTCCGTCATCTTTATGCAACTCTCGTTATCACATAGAATCACAGTTTCTTCCATATCCAGATCAAATAGACCTGTCAACAACTTTTGAAGCCATATGGCTTCACAACTGGAGAAACATGCAACAATGTATTCCTCTTCTGCCGTGCTGAGAGAAATACTGGATTGCTTCCTACTCTGCCATGAAGTCATGGCCGACCCCATACTGAAAAAACATCTTGAAGTGCTCTTTCTATTAGAAACACTTCCAACCCAATCCGAGTCAGTATAACCAACCAGTCTGAAGTTATGATCTCCATTATAATAGAGACCAAAATACAACGTACTCTCAAGGTATCTCATCACATGTTTTGTAGCAACAAGGTGAACACGTCTGGGCTCTATCAGGTACCGATTCAAGTTGTTCACAAAAAAACATATATCTGGCCTGGTATTTATCAAATACATAAAAAATCCAATGATATGTATGTATAGCATAGCATCAACCAATTCTGACGAAGTATCAAACAAGAGCTTCAAATTTGTTTCCATGGATTTACATTCCAACATATCAAACTTCTTCGGTATTTCAACTTCATACTTCCTTTGGTTAAGGAAGATCTTCTCTAGGATCTACCAAAATTCAATACCTAATAAATAGTGCATCAGGCCTATGTCTTTCTTCTCAAATTTTGCAATGAGATTCTTCTTACAATCAATGATGATATTTTCTTTTCCAGTTAAGAATAAGTCATCCACATACAACAAAAATATAATTGGCTCATCATTCCTAACCTTGAAGTAAAGGTTAGAATGAGCTTTACTTTTGGTAAATCCCAAGCTCGTCAGGAAACTATCAATTTTTCCATACCAAGCTCTAGGAGCTTGCTTCAACTTGTACAGATCCTTCTTCAACCTGCAAACATGAGTATTTCTATCTTCAACTTCAAACCCTTGAGGTTTTTCTATATACACTTCTTCTTCAATAACACCATTTAAGAAGGTTGTTTTCACATCGATCTAGTGTAGCTTCCACTTCATCTTGGTTGCAAGAGCTACAATGGTTCTGATAGAAGTGTATCTGGATACAAGAACAAATGTCTCTTCATAATCAATGCCTTCCTTTTGAGAAAATCCACAAGCTACAAACCTTGCTTTATGTTTTTCAATATTTCCATCTGCTACATGTTTTATCTTGTATAACCATTTGGAATATACCACATCTTTGTTCTTCAGTCTGGGAACTATTTCCCATACATCATTCTTTATAATGGATTGGTATTCTTCTGTCATGGCATCTTCCCATTCTTTCTTTTGAATGGATTCTTCAAAGCAAGCGAGATCCTTTTCTACGAGATCACACATCAAAGCCATGTAACTGGAGAATGGATTAGGTTTCTTGTTTTGTCTCATGGTTCCTTCTAGGGTACCATACTTCTCTCCATATTGAATAAGTTACCTTCCCAAGCTGACTTCCTCTTGTTAAAGATCGTTATTTGGGGCGGTTCTTGAGATTATGTCATATCATGATCTTCTGGAATCTCATCATCAGGGGTATTTGTAACTTCCCTCACTGGTTCTGAAACTCTGAGAGCTACATGATCTTCTTCATATACTTCTTCAAGCTGACATTTCCTTTATTTATTGAGTGCTGCATCTTCATCAAAGGTTACATATCTGCTGATATCAATATGATGGTAACCTGGTATGTAAATTCTGAGGCCCTTAGAGACCTCACAGTATCCAAAAAATAATCCCTTCTTTATTGAAGGGTCCAACTTAGTTCTCCTTTCTTTTACAATGTGTAGAAACACTAGAAAACCAAATATCTTGAGATGGCTTACTTCTAGCTTATTTTCAGAGAACATTTCTTCGGGGG
This sequence comes from Picea mariana, assembly GCA_032191745.1. Lineage (NCBI taxonomy): Eukaryota > Viridiplantae > Streptophyta > Pinopsida > Pinales > Pinaceae > Picea > Picea mariana. The sequence continues at coordinate 41,086 of JASDQU010880690.1, forward strand.
CTTTGAATCCAAGTGCACTATGGGATAGTTTGTTTTGGACATACACTGTTGTTCTTGCTGCTTCAGCCCATAAGTGCATTGGAGGATCTTGATCGTGGATCATAGTCTTCACTTCTTCCACTATAGTTCTATTCTTTCTTTCTGCTACACCATTTTGTTGAGGATTATAGGGAGTTGTGAGCTCCCTCTTAATCCCAAAATCTCTGCAAAAACTTACAAATTCTTTTGAGGTGTATTCTCCTCCATTATCTCACATGAGTATCTTGATTTTTCTTTCAGAGAGATTCTCTATCAAGGCTTTGAATTCCTTGAATTTTCCAAACACTTCATCTTTTGATTTCAAGAAGTAAACCCAAGTCTTGCGAGAATAATCATCAATATATGACACATAGTATACATACCTACTAAGAGAGGTTGATGGCATTGGAACACATACATCTGAGTGGATGAGCTCCAAGATTCCTTTTGTTTTACTGTTGCTCTTCGAGAAATGATTCTTTATGTTCTTTTCTTGTGCACATCCCTTGCACAGACCTTCATGATCAACCTTGAATTCTGGTAGACATGTAACTACCTTGCTTACATATGGTAATGCTTTGTAGTTGATGTGAGCTAGTGTTCTATGCCAAAGTTCACATGGACTCTCAGTGGAGTGAGTCAAGGCTGCATCTGAGTGACCTTTTAACTTATACAGGCCAACTTCTTCTGTTCCAATGACAATTGCATCTTCTATGGTTTTTCCTTTAGGCCACATAAGAACTTCACCATCTATGAAAGCAACCCTGAAATGTTTCTTATATAAAGATGAGATAGAAAGTAATTTCTTTTTCAAACCTAGTACATATAATACATCCTTCATCTTCATTAGGGTCCCTGAATCAAGTTTGTAAGTGGATTCTCCCACTCCTTTGATAGGGTATTGGTAATCATCTCCGAGTGTAACTTTATTGAGAACGTTCTTTTCTGTAAGGCTAGAGATAATGTCTTTTTGACCTGTCACGTGCTTAGAGGAACCACTGTTTATGAGCCAAGTGTCCTCTCCAGGTGACACAGATCCCGAGAGGGCAGAAAATCAAACATAGTCTTCAATATTTTCTTTAATCATCTTCGTGGGTGGCTCATCATATTCAACATCTTCAACTGCATGGGCATGATGTCTTTTGTTATTTCTCTTCTTGTATTATTCTCTTCTAGCTGGAAAATTCTTAGCAATATGTTCCATCTTGTCACAATTATAACATTGATAAGAGGATAAATCTTTTTCTCTTCTTTGACCTTTCTAAAACTTTTGGAATCTCCTTGGAGGGTGAGATTCTTTATGGAAATGGGTGAATCTCTTTGGGGAGTGATATTCCTTACGGTGGTGAGTCTCCTTTTGGAAGTGAGACCTTTTCTTTCCTCCTTTAGCATGAGAATCTAGGGATTGATCTTCATCCCTTAATAATACTGCTTCTTGGTTAGCTACTCTTGCTTCTTTTTGAACACATTCCTCCCAAAGACTGTCAAATTATAGTTTCTCCTTTTTGGCACAAATAGTTTGGATGAAAGCATCCCAAGGTCTGTGAGACCATTAAGAATTGTCATTATGAGTTCATATTCATATAGGTTGTCTCTAATTGCTTCTAGTTGTTCCTTGAATTGAGAAATCCTAGAGAAATAGTCATGAATTATTTCTCCTTTCTGCATCTTTGTATTCTTGAGTTGGGTTCTCAAGTTCATCTTCTGGTTAATGTTCTTTCCTTCATGCATTTTGGTTAGGGAATCAAACATATCTTTTGGAGTGTTCTTATAAGACACTTGAGGTATAAAGTGATCTTTAATAGAGTCTGCACTGATTCTTTTTGCCCTAACCATATCCTTGTTGTAATTTCCTTTAGCTACGACTTCTGCGGGTTCTAGTACATTTTCCTTTATGAATTTTTCAAGATCATTCTCTTCAAGAATGATTCAAATCCTATACTTCTAGGAACGAAAGTTATCCACACCTTCTAACTTGTCAACAAGCTTGGTGCTTGCAGACATATTGACCTGGAGCTCGGAAAATGACCAAAAATTGAAAGTGCTCAGAAATTGAATCTGAACTTACCAAGGGGTGCGCTGGGCTGAGGTGAATAGGCTGGTACAGTCTATTTTTAGAAAATCAAAATTTTACTTCTTGAAATTGGACCTATGCAAATTTGGAGTGGTACTGGTTTTGGTTTCCTGGTTTTCTAGTACTAGTGAAAACTAGGGTTTCACTTTCTAGAGGATATGGCCACTGAAAAGGTGCGCTCAAGATGCCAATGAGTTCGCTAGGATAGGGAACACTTCCCTAGATGTTTTTTAGGCTGAAATTCCCTTCCAGCAAAAAGCCCTAATTTTCTTGTACGACAACAGTGACGTTTTTGGTTACCCAATGAAAGGTGCTCTATTCAGTCAAGCTCTGATACCATGTTAATTTTAGAGCTGCTATTAGGTTCTTTTCAATTTACTAAACAATAATAGCATAAGCATGATCACTGAAAGAAAGAAAATCACAAGGTACACAACATTTTATCCTGGGAAACCCTCATGGGGGAGAAAACCCAACAAAAACTTCCTTAACATAGATTGCCAATACAATGCCAAGATAAAAGACCAAAAACTAGAGAATATTCAAGACTGAGCACTGCAACTCTCTCTTCTCCTTCTTCTAACTGCAGCTTCCTTCAAACTTGCGCACTAGATGAGTGACTTGAGTGAGTGAGTGAATGAGGTGCTAGCCTCTCTTATTTATACTAGATGAGGAGCGCCAGGGTTGTGTCTCTTCATTAGGCAGGGCCGACTTCTTCAACTAGTGGCTAAAACCAGTTTAATTAGCCCTAGGGTCTGACTTCTCAGTTAGCATCATTTGATTAGGGTTTGACCAATCCAAAAAAGGATATTTGGTCATATATAAGTCCCGACATGATCAATCCACAAAAGGGGATTGATCTGTAAGATAAAAAATCAATTATATTTAGAATATTCTTCGCAGTTACAATATTTCAACAAATTGTTGGCAATTATAATGGATATAGTAGTATGGTTAGGGGTTAAATATGAGTTATGTAATTTAGGGTTCAAGCATCATGAATTACAGGGATTAGGTGTTAGAGAGGATAGGTGTTTGGGTTATATGTTAGAGGGATTATGGGCTACAAGGTTACATGGTATGGGTCATAGTGATTAGAGTATAAAAGATCTAGGAATTAAGTGATTAGAGTATAAAATATCTATGAATTAAGGATTATATTAGTTATGATTGAGGTGTTATAGGTTAAAAATAATAATTAGTAGGGGTATATATATTATGAGTTATATATTAGCAATGATAGGTTTTATGGGTGTTATGATTTAGAAGGGTCTTGTGGTTTAGGGGTTATGAGTTAATAGTAGTTAGTGGTTAAGGGTGGTAGGATTTAGAGATTACAGTTTATAATGGGTTAATAATAGAGTGAATGGGGGTCGGTAGTTAAATATGGCTATAGAGGATATACATGTAAGGGTTTTTAGTATTAATGGTTAGGCTCTATAAGGATGTAAGGGTTTGGTTTTTAGTATTAATGGTTAGGCTCTATAAGGATGAAGGGTTTTGAATGTTAAAGGTTTAAGGTTATAGGGTTTCTATTAATTAAGGGTTATCAAGATTAGAGATTAGAGGTTATGGGTTTTAGGATTTGGTTGTTATGTGTTATATTTTTTTTTTAGATATTTTAAAGGTGAGTGAGGTAATCCATTATAGGAGTTAGTGGTTATTTATCTTAGCGGCTAGGTTTTATAAGATTTAATGATAATAGAGCTTAGAATTAGCGGTAAGGTGTTCATGTTATAGGTTATTAGGGTTAGGATTTAGGTGTTATGTTTCGAGGATGATATATGTTACAAGTTTTATTTATTGAGGATTATAAATATTATCGATCGATCATTGGTTAGTGGCTTTAAGGGTTAGGGGCTAAAGTAGTTATGTATTCTATGTTAAGGGATATAGGGGATAACAATTAGATGTGATTGGGGTTATTAGGGTTATATGAATTATAGGTTATAATGGTTATGGGTTAGAGGATAGGGGGGTTATATGGGGTATGTGTTTTAAAGGTTATGTTCTATGTTTTATTTATTAAGGGTTTTAAAGATTAACAATGATTGGCTAGTGGACATAAGGGTTAGAGGATATAGTAGTTATGTATTATATGTGTTAAGGGATATACATGTCAACAACTAAATTTCATAGGGGTTAGTAGGATTTTATGAATTGTAGGTTATAATGGTTATGGGTTATAAGATATGGGATTATAGTAAGCATGTGTTTTAAAGGTTTATAATTGTTAAGAACAATAGGTGTTGAAGGATTACAAATCACAAGAGTGAGGGTTATATGGGTTATGGGTGGTGGAAATTATAGGAATTAGAAGATATATGTATTATATAAGATATTCCTTTATAATTATAGGGATTCTTTTCATTAATATTTATATGTGTTTCTAGTAAGGCATCTTAAAGACTATGGATTATAGGGGTTTGGGGTTATGGGCTATAAAGGGTTATAATCAATATGATCTAGTGGGTATGATTAGAGATTTAAGGCTTAGGGGTTATAAGGGAAGGTGGTTGAAGTGTATATGAGTTAAGGTTATAGAGATTACATATAAAGGGTTATAGGAGTCAACAATTTAGTGTTATAGGTTAAGGGTGATAAGGATTTCTAAGTAATAGTTAAATTAATTAGGTACTAAATGGGATATATGGAATAGGGTTATAAAGTTTAGGGATAATGGGTTGTAAGGGTTATGGATTATATTTGTAATGGATATTGGTCACAAGAGGGAAGGGATATAGGTTTATAATTGTTATTAATTCAAGGTTAAACACATTTGGGATATAGGGTTTAGTTACCATGGGCTATACAGATTTAATATTATGTGTTAGAGGTCAAAATTTAGTTATGATAATGGTTTGGGCTTATATGCATTATGACTTAGGAGTTACAAGGGTTGTAAAGGTTAACGCTTCAAATGGTCAGAGGTTATTATTTTTTGGGTTTAGGGGTTATAAGGGTTAAGAGTAAACAATGATAAGGAGTAATAGTTGTAGTGGTCACATTCCTCGAGTTAAAGGATTTAAGGTTTAGAGTAGTTAGGGATTATCTAATCTAACGATGATATATGTTATTATCTATAGACATTAGATTTTAAATGATATGTAAGTTAGGTCACATGGGTTAAAAGTTATATGAAATATGGGTTAAAGGTTATATGGATTAAGGTTGATATAGGTTAAACATTAAGGGTTATGATTTAAGGGATATATATTGGTAGTTAGAGGTTATAGGGGTTAGTGGTTTCAGGTTATACACATTATAAGTTGGCAATAATATGAATTATAAGGTTATAAAGGTTACATTGTTTATGCATTGTGTGTTAATGATTGGTGGTGATAAGAGTTAAGGGTTATGGGTTATAACAGATAAACATTAGACATCAAGCATGGTTATAAAGACTATATTGTTAAAAGTGTATAGGTCAAAGGTTATGGGCACATTAGGGGTTCTATCAGTTTGAAGTTATATTAATTAGTGTATATAAGATCTAAATAGGATTTTAGGGTAAGATGGCTTAGGGATTATTGGTTAAATGGATTAGGGGTGATAAATGTTGGATGTATCAAGCGTTATGAATTATAAGTGTAAGGGTTTATACAGGTTTTTACGTTTAGATTTAAAGGTATTCAAGGTTATCAAAGTTAATATTAGGGTTTATATGGGGTTTTCATTATAAGGACTAAAAGTTAGGGGTCATATGAATTATGTGTGAGGGGTTATAAGCTTTATGTATCAAAGGTTAGGGATTAATGCAACTATATAGGTTAGGTTTAAATGTTTCTAAAGGTTATGAAATGGTGGATAAATGCATCAAAATTATATTTGTTATATGGATAAGGGGATTTTTATTATAAGGATTATAAAGTTTAGTAGTATTTAGGTTCTATGACTTATGAATTAGAACACACTGGATATAGGATTTAAGGATTAGTGATTTAGGATTAGAGATTATCGGGGTTTAGGTTAAGATTATCAATGATTACAAATTACAATGATCTTAAACTAGGTGTTACAAAATATCCCAATACTAATATAGTAATATTTGGTATCACAATTTGATTAATAAGATCCAAATCAAGATATTCAAATTAATCTTAAAACTTTATCGTAAACAATGACCAATTCACATATTTACATTACACATTATTATAAGAATAATGAACAATTCTCAACAATATAATATACATAAGCATTCTTCATAGTTAAAATATAATACACATAAAAAAACACAAAATTACAATATAAAAATATATTATATTTAAAAATTTCACAACTTTTTAGTTAATTTTTAAATATTTTTTAAAGACTCTAAAATTTTATAATTAACTAATATTAGTTTTTTTTTATAACTAACTAAACTCTAAAATTTTATAACTATTGTTAATTTTTTTATTACGAAGTAATGTTAAAAGTAACCATATGTTAGGATGCATCCATGTGAAAATTACTTTATTTTACATTATAAATTTTTCTTTGTCAAATGGAATTAAATAATAAAAATAGGCCTTTCTTTAACAAAATATAACAACCATGCCCCCTTTACTAAGGATAACTCAAGAGATCAGGCAAATCTTTTCACGCTGCCAGCACCCCTCCTTGTCCTAGTGTATTTCATAGCATCCTGACGGGACTTATGGTTGGCGACTACTCAATAGCTACAAATATTAATTATTGTTAAAAAGTTGCCCACTATTCATTATAGTTGTCACTTTTCAACCTAGAGAGCACACCACCATCAATTTGTAATAATGATGGTATGTCGGTGTGCTGTAAGGGATTTCCTCAAAATTCAAGTGATTAAAACTTAATAAATTCAATACACAATATATTAATTTAGAAAAATGAACACTAAAAACTACAAAATGAATTATTTAAATGAAAATAAAACAAGTTAGTGATAACAATAAAATTGTTCTTTGTTTATTTGTTATAAATTAGATTATTAAAGTTATTGAAATTTCTTTATAACTTCACTTTTACTCGAACACTCTATACACAGGCTCTCTGCTCTCTATTATGATCAATGTAATGTAAATAATATGCTAACAAAAACTAAAATGATAGAGTGTAAACATCTACCTTGAAAGAAGGATTGTAAGGATTAAGAGAAATTAGTCAAAGCAATCCTCTATTTCTTTCTATATACCCTGTAATAAACATAAGAATACAAAATAATAAAGGTAAAAACACTCCATTTAAAATACTTAGAAATTGTTGCACTTCATTACAATACCAATTCATAAGTAATAATTAACTAATAAAATAAATAAAACACAAACAATTCCATCATAAGTTATTCATTAGAATTTTATTAAAATCAAATCAATTTTATAGAAAAAATTCTATGAAATAAACTTTATTAAAATTTAATAAATAAAATGATATTCAATTTCTAAAGAAAAAATTGGGAAAAATAAATGTTTATTGGAATCAAATAAATAAAATGATATTCAATGTATAAAGGAAAATGGGAAAAATCAAGCATTAATTTATGGAGAATGATACTGAAAATATAATGCCTTAACATTGTGGAGTGTCTTAACAACACATTTTGCCATAGACTAAGCATTAATTTAAGTCGTTGGCTAGTTGTTCTAAGAAATAACTTTTTTTGTTGGAATCCCGCGATACAAATTTACACGAATCATTATTTTTTGTTGTTTAAAATCTATTTTTGAATGCAAAAATAGATTCAACATGCTGAAAAACTCACATGGTACTAGGATTATACATAAATAATCACTCAAATCCACGAATCCAATAATTTCTCATGGGATTTCGAGCAAATATCCCCCAAAAAATTATCATTTCTTAGAACCTTTAGTCTACTCCTTAGTGGCATAAAATTTAATAGTATCTGTGGTGATCAATTCAAATTAGCTTATTTTCGTTAAAATAGATACGTATGAGAAAAACAGATAAAATTTAGTAGTATCTGTGGTATTTTCAGTTCAAATAGATACTTGTGAGAAAAATAATCCGAACACAAATCCATATTAAACTGATCATGATATACACGACAAATGACTATGGGTCTCACTCCTTCTGCAAGCACAACTTCAATTTGGATGGTTTTATGCGGCTTCATAATTCCACGTTTGATGATATTTACAGTCCAGGCTCCTTCATAAAGTCACTCGCTCTAGATTCCTATGTGGTGGAGATGGTATCACTGGGGGTCCCCCTTTGCATTGACTGATAACATCTCAATTCAGGGATATTTCAGATGAAATGGTGGTAAAAAAATTCTCAAGGAAATTTCAGATATAATTAGAGGATTTTAAACTTTGAATAACTGCACATCACAATGGAAAACTTTGGTGAGAAACCTATCTTAAATTTGCTCAGAATCAAAAGGAAAGTGAGGAGATGATGGTTTTAGTTGCTATGGAGAAGCTCTATTTTTGGTTGCCATTAAAGTACACATCTGAAATTAGACCATAATGTAATATAAGACGATGGACTTTTCAGTTTGATAAGACTAGCTTGTTAACAAAATTCAAACATCCATTAATTTAAGACCTGAAATACAATCAATAATTCTTTTAGGCTCATCTATAAGTTCTGGATAACGGTATTTGGGAATCGAGATTGTGGCATAAATTAAAATGGACTGTCCTCCAGAGTTTCTTTTTCGACATTTTTTCAAGTGGTACAACTTTAAATTTCTGGCCAATCTAGAAGTCTAATCGATTTTTTGAGCATCTAGGTTGATTTAAAATGAGGCAAAACCACTGAGGTAAGGTTCTGAAATGCATGAAACTTTGATCCATGCCAAACTCAGGCTACCCCTAAAAATTTGGCCGAATTCAAGCTCTTTTTTTTACTGAAAAAAGAAAGATTACTCCCCAGTTAACTTACTCCAATTAAATAGTCTGATGCTACATCTCTAATAACAATATTCTAATATGTAGAATTTATATAGCCATCTTCTAATTAAGACAAGATTCTATTCTAATATGTAGAAGTTATATAACAAGTTTCTAATTAAGAACATCCCATTATGAATAAAAAATTAAATTAAAAATATGTATTCTATTCTATACTTCCCACGAGTTTAAGATCCTAAACCCATCTCCCTCAAACTGGTCTTCGTATATGTAGGAATATTATAATGAATGAAACCTTTCAAATAACTATAATTGGATGATAATAGATTCTGCTTAAAATCGAATTGAAGTTGAAATCTACCAAGGATTTTAATATTAAACTGCACAGATTCTACTTAAAACCAAAATGAATTTGAAACCTGCCAAAGATTTTAATCTTAAATTGTACAGATTCTTCTTAAAATCGGAGTAAAGCTGAAACCTTTGAAGGATTTTAATTTGAAACGACATAGATTCTGCTTAAAATCGGATTGAAACTGGAACCTACCAAGGATTTTAGTTCGAAACTGCACAGATCCTGCTTAAAATTAGATTGAAGCTGCAACCTACCAATGATTTTACTCTGACTCTGCATAGATTCTGCTAAAAATCGGATTGAAACTGAAATCTACCAAGAATTTTAATCCGAAACTGCAAAGATTTTACTTAAAATCGGATTGAAGCTGAAACCTATCATTGATTTTAATCTGAAACTACATAAATTTTTCTTGAAATCGGATTGAAGATGAAACCTATCAAGGATTTTAATCTTAAACTCCATAGATTCTGCTTAAAATCGGATTGAAGCTGAAACCTACCAAGGATTTTAATCTTAAACTGCACAGATTCTACTTAAAATCGGACTGAAGCCGAGACCTACCAAGGATTTTAATCTGAAACTGCACAGATTCTGCTAAAAATCAGAGTGAAACGGAGACCTACCAAGGATTTTAATCTGAAACTGCACAAATTTTGCTTAAAATCGGATTGAAGATGAGACCTACCAAGGATTTTAATATGAAACTGCTCAGATTCTGCTTAAAATCAGATTGAAGTTGAAACCTACCAAAGATTTTAATCTGAAACTACACAGATTTTGCTTAAAATCAGATTGAACCTGAGACCCGACAAGGATTTTAATCTGAAACTGCACAGATTCTGCTTAAAAAATGATTGAAGCTGAGACCTAACAAGGATTTTAATCTGAAACTGCATAGATTCTGCTTAAAATCAGATTGAAGCTGAGACCTAGCAAGGATTTTAATATGAAATTACACAGATTCTGCTTAATATCGGATTGAAGCTGGGACCTACCAAGGACTTTAATATGAAACTACACAAATTCTGCTTAAAATCGCATTGAAGATGAGATCTACCAAGGATTTTAATCTAAAACTGCACAGATTCTGCCTAAACTCGGATTGAAGCTGAGACCTACCAAGGATTTTAATCTGAAACTGCAGAGATTCTGCTTTAAATCGGATTGAAGCTGAGACCTACCAAGGATTTTAATTTGAAACTGCAAAGATCCTGCTTAAAATCAGATTGAAGATGAGACCTAACAAAGATTTTAATCTTAAACTGCAAATATTCTACTTAAAATCAGATTAAAAATGAAACCTACCAAGGATTTTAATCTTAAACTGCACAGATTCTACTTAAAATCGGATTGAAGCTAAGACCTAACAAAGATTTTAATCTTAAACTGCACAAGTTCTGCTTAAAATCGGATTGAAGCTGAGACCTAGCAAGGATTTTAATCTTAAACTCCAAAGATTCTTCTTAAAATCGGATTGAAGCTGAGACCTACCAAGGATTTTAATCTTAAACTGCATAGATTCTGCTTAAAATCATATTGAAGTTGAGACCTACCGAGGATTTTAATCTTAAATTGCACAGACTCTGCTTAAAATCGCATTGAAGTTGAGACCTACTAAGGATTTTAATCTTAAACTGCACAGATCGTGCTTAAAATCGGATTGAAGCTGAAACCTTCCAAAGATTTTAATCTTAAACTGCATAGATTCTGCTTAAAATCAGATTGAAGCTGGAACCTACCAAGGACTTTAATCTTAAACTACACAGATTCTGCTTAAAATCAGATTCAAGCTGAAACCTGCCAAGGATTTTAATCTGAAACTTCACAGATTATGCTTAAAATCGGATTGAAACTGAAAGCTACCAAGGATTTTAATCTTAAACAACACAGATTATGCTTAAAATATGATTGAAGCTTAAACCTATCAAGGATTTTAATTTTAAACAACACAGATTCTGCTTAAAATTGGATTGAAGCTGAAACATACCAAGGATTTTAATCTTAAGCTGCAGAGATTCTACTTAAAATATGATTAGATATGAAACCTACCAAATATTTTAATCTTAAACTACACAAATTCTGCTTAAAATTGGAATGAAGCTGAAACCTACCACGGATTTTAATTTTAAACTGCACAGATTCTGCTTAAAATTGGATTGAAGATTTAACCTACCACGGATTTTAATCTTAAACTGCACAGATTCTGCTTAAAATCTGAATGAAACTGAAACCTACGAAGGATTTTAATCTTAAACTGCACAGATTCTGCTTAAAATCGGATTGAAGCTGAAACCTATGAAGGATTTTAATCTAAAACTGCACAGATTCTGCTTAAAATTGGATTGAAACTGAAACCTACGAAGGATTTTAATCTGAAACTGCACAAATTCTGCTTAAAATTGGATTGAAGCTAAAACCTACCAAAGATTTTAATATAAAACTGCAGAGATTTTTCTTAAAATAAGATTGAAGTTGAAACCTACCAAAGATTTTAATCTTAAACTGCACAAATTCTGCTTAAAATCGGATTGAAGTTGAAACCTAGCAAAGATTTTAATATGAAATTGCACAGTTTCTTCTTAAATTAGATTGAAGATGAAACCTACCGAAGATTTTAATCTGAAACTGCACAGATTCTGCTTCAAATCAGATTGAACTGAAACCTACCAAATATTTTAATATGAAACTGCATAGATTCTGCTTAAAATCGGAGTGAAGCTGAAGCCTACCAAGGATTTTAATCTGAAACTGCACAGATTCTGTTTAAAATCAGAGTGAAGCTGAAACCTATCAAAGATTTTAATCTTAAACTGCACAGATTCTGCTTAAAATCGGATTGAAGTTGAAATCTACCAAGGATTTTAATCTGAAATTGCACAGAATCTGTAAAAATCAGAGTGAAGCCGAAACCTAAAAAGTATTTTAATC
>JASDQU010880692.1:980-12115 GCA_032191745.1 Picea mariana
ATAACTTCGGAAGTTTGTGGACAAGGAAGAGGAGAAAGTGGGTCGTTGATCTGAAAGTGGACGCATGGCACCAGATCTGGAACTCCAGGTACAGAGCACTCCGGAGGAAAGCAGAGGATGAAAGCGTCGAAGTCCCGAAGGAGATCTCGATCATTGATCGAAGAGGAGGTCGAAGGACAGTTGATCTGGTCTTGGTCGAAAAGAGTCGAAGTCTCGAAGAGAATCAAGGTCGTTGATTTGGAGAGGACACATGGAAAAAGATCTTTCACTATGGGGAAATTCACTTCGGATATTTGTATGTATGGAGACGTGAGAAATCCCGAAGGCCGAAGAGTCGGAGTTCATTAGAACCATCTGATTTTTTAGGACAGGTGTCAATAGATCTCCTCTCCGAAATTTTTTTCATATGGGGAAAAGCAGATAGTTGAGAGTTGAAACTCCCAAGGGCCGGGGAGACGGAATCAATCGTAGTCGTTGATTTGGAAAGGATCTACGTGTCGACAGATCATGTAGATCTGGGATTGCGTGTGGAAGGATAATAGATAGAAACCGTTGATCGTGGATCATCACCATGGGATTAGAGATCGACGGACGAGCTGGATTGTGGGGCCAGAACTTGCTCGGATGTTAAAATTTTGAGAGCAGGCCACAATTTAAACCAGGGTTTTAGAAAACAGATACATGGCAGCTGGAGGTGAATTGTTGGGTGAAAAGCGGGTTGGTCTAAAACCACTCTTGCATGTGCCCGCAATCACACACTTACGTGAGGTCATAGCCCACGGCCTTAAGAAGGAAAGGGATAGTGAAAAAGGGGCTAGCGCCTGAAACTTGGAGTTTTGGAAGCACGCAGAAATATCCCACGGGTCTGTCAGGACCTGGACACAGAAGGAAGGGGGACCTGTGTCAGATTAATATGGATCTGACAAAGGCCGGAAGAGTCAATATGACTCAGCATTTGGAAATATCCTTTGACCAGGAGGTCAGAGACCCCACTGAGGTAGGGGCACTACGTCGAAAGTGCTCATGGAAGGAATGATCATGCAAATGATCACAGTGAGAGCACAAGAATATTCAGGAACCCAGGAAGAATTGCAGACTTCTAGGTTCAGCAAGGAAAAGTTGCACATGGGAAAAAATTTGTTGCAATTTATGTGCCAGCTAGTATGGTTATGATTTGTTGAGTCAGCCAGAGGAAATAATGTTTGCATGTTTGCAAGTGTTGTTGGTGATGTTGTTGCATAAGGAGTGAAGCAATAGAGAGCTGAAGTGTTGGTTATAAGTTTGATAAAATAAGCATGAAAGCTTTTACTGCCATCAAACATTCAGGTAGTATAAAATTTACTAATGGCAATCATGCAAGTATGAGTTTTATTACTCTTTTTGCATAATTGTTGAAAGGAAATTTAGGTAAGAATTTCCTCAGCCAGAGTTAATATATAAAATCACATGATTATATATTGAATGCATACCACTGGATGTGGTAAAGGATGGAGGCCTGTATTAATTAAAATGTTTTTAGCTTCTGAATGCACACACTGACATAGTAGAATGTCATGTTAATTTGGTTACGGGGTAATAAACAAAGAAAATTAAAATATAAGAACTTGTTATAGGAATGAATGTCGATAAGCTAGTCATGTATGAGACCAGGACCTAGTTGGATATGGAAAGGTACGGATATGGAAAGGTTATGAGCCACACAGGTACTAAAAGCTTCCTTCTTTTAAATAAAACTTGGGCTGCAACATTTTTGCTAACACTAATGAACACCAAAAAATTATATTCTTGGTGTAGTGTTCAGGTCGAAAAGGAAGGCATCCAATTAATTGGGAAGACAATAGGAAGTGTGTGGAGAATGTGTCAACACATTGGCCAGAATTCCAACTTATGGATGGTGAGATGCATGACTGAGATAAAGAGCATTAGGTAATTCAGTCCAAGGTGCATTAAATAAGTATGCATTGAGAATCACACTCATGCATGGTAAGTGATAGAATTGTATACTTAAATGCACTTTGATGAATGCATTTTGTGAGTGAATGTATATATGTTTTGGGCAAGGAAATAATTATACTAATGGATGAAATGTTGCTAACTCATGAAGTTGAGAACATTTCAAGAACTGTTAAACATTGCAATGGGAAATTTGCAAGCTAGGTAGTCATAGGAATAGAGACTACAAAAAAATTTATGTTCAGAAAATTGAAATAATAAACTTACTGTTATTAATTATGAACATGCATATGCATAGAATGATGAGTCATTCTATTTGGTTAAATTGTTGGTAATTGTGATTGAATTTCTAAGTGCAGGCAATTCTAAGATCATTGCATATGGTGTTGTACATGTTGAATAATGATGTACAGGAAATACTGACAATTGTTGGTTGTATGCAAGATGAAGGATTGCAGGAAAAAAGGTATGCAGTTTGGTGCCTTTGGAAAACCACAAGGTTGGATGCATTTATAATATGGCAACAACCAAAATGAATTATGAAATAAAATTTCATGTTTTGGGGAAAAAAGAAGAAGTTGAATTCCCTTTTGAACTAATTGGAGTTCCTAAATGAATTCTTTTATGTTTTCTCAAGATAATTGCATGTGGGTGATGCAGATGAGATGATGTTGACTAAAGTTGGAATGTTGACTACAAAGAGTAGCTCAAGGAAGATGTCGATTGGAGACCTCTGAGGGTAGTTGGAACTCCTCGAGTCACGGTTCTCTAAGACTTCTGGTCCAGCCTGTTGCTGAAGCCCAAGGAAAGGGAGGTGTAACAGCCGATGGACTGTGTGACAGTGAAGGTGCACACTCCTGGGATGGGACAGGCACGTGGAGAAGAGAGACCATTGGTTGGAATGTTTCTGGGGTTTGGTACCCTAGCCTAGACCATGTTGATATGGAAGTCTTCTCAATCAAAAGATAAGTATCAATTCTCTATTCATTGTATGCTATGTATCTCGTAATTCGTATACATGTTATAATGTTATTAGAATTGCCTGTATATATATTTCATGTATGTTCTAATGTTTCTTCTGAATGAATAGGTGTACCAACAGAGTGTTTACATCTGTGGAGTCATAGCACTACTGAGAGTTTATCAATGGATGGAACATCGTGGATCTACAACCATTCGGTGCTTTCAATGAGGTTTAATTGAAGCATGTAACAAGGAACAATAAGCTAAATGCCTTCCTGAAGCAACTCCAGGGAATAGAGAAATTGAGTTTCAGCTGCAGTATGGATACCAAAATTGGTGCTTGAAAGTAAAGCTGTATAATGGGCTTCCAATAGCTAAAGCTTGGAACTTTTTGAATAATTTTTGAATTATATATGTATAAACAAGTTGCACTGAGGACAATGAAAAAATAAGGGGAGGGGATTGTAATATCCTCTGGTAGAGCCCCAGTTGTACATATGAATTATAAACATGTTTGTTAGGCTGGTGAGTCGAGTTATAATAAGCTAGGAGGCTTATGTGATGATTAGGCCAGGAGCCTGATATTTTGTTTGTATATGTAATTATGTAGATCATTAATAAAAATATAAACACTATTACATGTAGACCGACCAAGAAGAAGACTTATGGGGGACTAAACTCCACTAGGTAGGGTAAGGAAGGGGGGCTAAGTATTTGGGCCTAGGGGCTAAGCTATGAGGCTTATCTCTAGAGGAATAATATTTTAATATTATTTTCGAAAAGCTAATGTGGACATAGTATGTTTTGTTATCCTAAGTTCCTGGTGGCAGGGGACTTAGGCTAAATGGAGCACACGAAACTCCAGGAAGACAAGTGTCGACCTGGGATCATGCAGTTAAAAGCTGAAGTGTCAGTTGTGTTGTGTGGGGGCTTACCAATCTCGACCCACTGTCTAATCGTGAACCGGGGCATCCATCATGGATCTCTGGAACCAGTAATCCAGTGAGTCAAATCATGCTTGTAGCTCACTGGTCATTCAACCATCCTCCATGTGAGTTCATGAGGCCATTCTCCCATCCTCCGTCTGAACCCGAGACCTTGGTGGTCAATATCAGATAACCACGCCTCTCTGAAAAGGAGAACAAAAAGCTGACCTGTGTGATTTTGTGAACCCATTCTATCCGCACTCGCAGAGCCGCATTTGTACCTGAACAGTTTGAGTTGTTTCCTTCTGTGGAGAGTCGGGTTGTGTCATAACCATTGGTTGTTGCAGCCACACAATTCCTGGATTGAATGTGGCTTGGTATCGTCGACTGTTTCCTATTGAACATTGATATGTCCTAGTGTTTGATTATTGTCTTGTTGGGTGTCCATACCTGTTTTTCCCTATTTTTGTTGCTGTCAACCATACCTGGTTGTAGCTGAGTCGAAGATTGGTTATCAGACTTGTGAGCAGCTCTCCCAGGTGAGAGAGTCTGCTGGGAAGTGAGTTCTCCTAGAAGGGATTCCCTTAGCAACCGCAGTACTCTGAGACTTCTGGTCCAACCTGTTGTTGAAGCCCAAGGTAAGGGAGGTATACTAGCCGATGGACTTGTATCAGTGAAGGTGTATCCTTCTGGGGTGGAGCATGTGTGTATGGAATGAGGGTCTATGTGTTGTGGGTGTAAGTGGCTCCTGGGATAAAAGATACTTCCTGTTGCTTTGTGCAACTTCCTTGTTGTCCTTGCCAAGCCTAGAATTCCCTTGTCCGGTGGAGTTTAGTCCCAGCTTGGGGGTGACCTACTGCTTAGAGTGATGAGCAGTGCGGTCTAAGGATGGGAGGTTCATGGAAGGTTTGCACGCAATTGGTGGTCTTCTAATAAAAGATAAGTACCACTCTTATGTTCATTTACATGAGATGTAATGGTACATATGTTGTAGAGTGATGAGTATTGCCTGTGTATGTTGTATATGTTGCATGTGTAGGCTTACTGTTATTTCCGCATTATTATATTATATATATGTAGAATAGTCATTCTATGTTTATATGGATGTGTATGTTTTTCCGCAAGTATCTTTGTGTGGCATAGCCCAGTAGTTAAAGGCTAAGTTAAGGTTGTGTTGGTAGCATTACCCAATCTTTGGAAGGGCGGGGATGTTGCATATACAATGCAATACATTTCTTTGACGTAAGTGGGGTACTAACAAACAATATTTGATAGCGTCTCACTATGATAGGCCACAAAATGTCCATGTTGAGTGAGAACTTGACCCACAACATAGTCTGAAGCATCTGTCTCAATCTCAAAAGGTTGTTGCAGGTCGGGTAATGAGAGCATCAGGGTTGAGCACAAGCGCTGCTTCAAATCATCAAATGCTTTCTATTGCGACTGGACCCACACAAATTTTTCCTTGTCACTGCCCCTGGTCACTTAGCTAAGGGCCCATGCAATGTGGGAGAATCCCAACACAAACCTACGATAGAAATTGTAAAGGCCTTAGAAGCTCCAAAGCTTAGTGAGTGTTGTCAGGGCTGGCCAGTCACAGATGACCTGGATCTTGGCTGGATCGACATGTACCCCATGCTCATCAACAATGTAGCATAGGTATTGGACGTTGTTCATGCCGAAGGAGCATTATTCCAAATTTTCATATAGTGTGTGTTGTCGTAGAGTGTGCATAACCTATTGAATGCGTTGCAAGTGTTCCACCCAATTCTTGCTGAAGATGAGGATGTCATCCAAATACACCACCATGAAAAAATTGGTGAAAGGATGCAAGATACCATCTATCATCTTCATGAAAGTTGTCGGGGCATTTGTCAAGCCAAAGGGCATGTAAAACCATTCAAGAAGACCTTCTTTGGACTTGAAGAAAATCTTCCATACACCGATCTTCTCTATTGGGACCTGGTGGTAACCAGATTTTAGATCAATCTTGCTAAAGTATTTTCCCCCCTTGAGTTGATCAAGGAGATCATCAATTTGGGGAATTGAATATCGGTTCCATACTGTGATTTTATTTAGGGCTTGGTAATCAATGTAGAGTCACCACGACTCATATTTATTATGCACAAGCACGATCATGCTTCCAAAAGGTGATGAGCTTGGGCGGATGTGCCCCTTTTTAAGAAGCTCTTGGATCTAGTGCTTGTTTCCCTCATTTTTTGACAGAGAGTGACGATAGACTGGCCCATTGAGTAATGGTGCATTGGGGGTCAGATCGATTCAGTGCTTGACCTAACAGTGCATAGGTACCCCACTGGGTGAGGAGAAGATGTCTTTGTATTCTTCCACGACCTTATCCACTTGCTTCTGCTGCATGGGGAGACTTGTCACAAAGGCCATGGATGTGGGTGCAACCTTCTGCTCACTTTGAGCTCAAATCACAAAGAAGACAAACTTCTTGGTTTGATAAATGACCTTCGTGCATTACTTGGTAAAGATCAAGGAAATGGCGGTAGATGGGACTACCTCTGGTATGCTGTATAATTTCCTATCCAAAGTAATACTAACACTACGAGGCCTAGAATCATATACAACATGATTTTTCCATAAATAAGGTTGGCCCACAAGAACATTGCAAACTTCAATGGGGGCGACATCACACAATACCTCATCTTTGAAGGGATTGATGCTGTAAGTCAGGCGACACTATTGGATGATGCGGAGATCGCTTCCTCGACGAAGCCATCCGATGGTGTACAACTGCAGGTGTGGTGATGTCGGCAGAGCCAATTGTTTGACAACCTCTGCTGAGAATCATAGGAATTTCATTGAAAATCATAGGTCCACCTAATTGATAGGAACTTTGACCATTAAACTTTTCCCTCAAGGGTTTTGGTCCATTATAAAACAACGTGGACCATCGATTATTGAAAAATAAACAGATTAAACCAAAAATTTGCTTCGCTACAAAACAAATAATAAAAAAACAAATTTAACTACTTATTAACTCACTTTATTACTCAATATACTACATGTTTGTTCATATTGAAGGTTTAAAAATCGAGGCATCGATAATAAAGATGAGAAGTGTATTGTAATATATCTATAGAATAAGTATTATGAATAGTGCATTTTAATTTACATATAGATATATGGATTATAATAAGGGTGAAAAGTGTATTGTAATATATCTAGAATAAATATTATGAGTAGTGATTTTTAATTTACATACATATATATGGATTTTAAAAAGCAAAGGGGAGATATATGGATTATAATAAGGGTGAAAAGTGTATTGTAATATATCTAGAATAAATATTATGAGTAGTGCTTTTTAATTTACATACATATATATGGATTTTAAAAAGCAAAGGGGAGAAGGAACACTAATCTAATGTAAAAATGGTTTGGGCAAGCAAAATAGTAATCCAATGTAAATATGGCTTGAACAAGCAAGCAAAATGGTAATGGTTTAGAAAGCAAAGGAATAGTGATGAATATTAAAAAATAAAAATAAAAACAAAAATTATTTAATTATATTTAAAAAAAATAAAGTATCAAATTATAAGTTTAAATTTATTAAATGAAATTCATAAAATAATTAAATAAATTTTTTTATTATAAATTATATAGAGTTTAAAAATTTTCCAACATTTTTGAATGAACGCTTTCTCTTATAATGGAATGTACACTCCAAAAATCAAAAGGTTTTTCTAACTCTAATACAATTCATATTTAAAAAGTTTACATCAATTATAACTACTTCTAAAAATATACATACATCATAGAATTGATGTTTAAGGGTGGAAAGCGATTGAAATCAAATTGTTTCCACTCCAAACCTACTACGATCTTGCACCTGCGGGACCCGAGTCACATGAATGGAAGAATTCCAGTTTGTGGCGGGAAAGAATGAAAGAGTGTGGCGGGAAAGAATGAAAGAGTGTGTACTATTGATTTTTTTTTTTTTTCTTTTGATTTTGATCTAAATTTGGTGAAGAATGGTTGGATCTGTAGATTTGAGTGGTTAAGTTTGTATAATCAGAATGTTTTAGGGGTTTTTTTTAGCAAGCTGAATTCATTTATACATTCAAAAATGTAATTTAAACAATAAATAATTGCAATTTTGTTCAAATTTACATCACAAAATTTCAACCAAAAAAATAAAAGAGAAAATAGTTTAGCCAAATCAATTTAATAATTGTTATGGATTTTCTCTTTAATCGCTAGCCTAAATTAGTGGCTATTACATTATTTGGATTTTGATAACATTAGGGAGATGCTTTTGTATACATACACATGCACCAAATCCATTTTTAACTTATAGCAACCTTCTATTTTTTTAACATAGAACACAAATCTGTTTTTGCTCAGCCATATTGTGATTTGTTTTTATATTGGTTGAAAACATTTCCAATTCTCCTCCACATAAAACATTCAGATGATGATTCCCTCTTTCATTGATTCTGTTGTTTTCTTGTTATGATTAGCAACATGTATTCTGTTGTTTTCTTGTTATGATAAGCAAAAAGTGTATTGGCAATTCTAAATTGTGATTATTTTTATATAGGTTGGAAACATTTCAATTCTCCTTCAACAACATAAGACATTAGACATGGACTCACTTGTCCACATGCAGTGATTCCCTCTTTTTTCTTGTTATGATTAACAATATGTGAACAACAATATGTGACCAAAAATGTCCAAAAATGTATTGGCAATTCTGTAGAAAAGTATTTTTTCTAAGTTGTGTTTCGTTTTTATATTGGTGGGAAATATTTTCAATTCTCCTCCACATAAGTCATTCACTCACTTATTATAGTGATTCTCTCTTTTATTGATTCTCTTGTTTTTTTGTTATGATTAACAACATGTGACCAAAAATGTATTTGCAATTCTGTAATAAAGTGTTTTTTCAAATTTAAAATGGATGTATAATGTGATATCTGAATTAAGAATATTTTTTATTTAAATTTTTTTTTTTAATTTATTTTCAATAAAAAAATTTTATGATAATTCATATATACCTATTTTGATTTATTAGTTATAGTTTTTGTTAAACAAATTTATATTATATTTTCATGAAAATGTGTTTAATTAATAAAATTGAAAAATTGTTTTATAGTTTTTGTTATATTATATTTTAAGAACATGTGTTTCCTCTTAAGAGGTCACAAGTTTAAATCCAGAGGGGGGTAGGGTATGTATACCTTTGTAGACTTTACCAGTCAAATCATTGGGCGGAGGAGGGTCCCTAATTTGGTGTGCTAGCTTGACCGTAACCTTAAAAATAAATTATTATTATTATTAATGAAAAAATATGTTTAATTAATAAAATTGAAAAATTGTTTCATAATTTTTGTTGAACAAATTTATATTATATTTTCATAAAAAAATAAAAACTTGTTTAATTAATCAAATTGAAAAATTATTTTATAATTTTTGTTAAACAAATTTATATTATATTTTCATTAAAAATGTGTTTAATTAATAAAATTGAAAAAAATATTTCATTGTTTTTGGTAAAGAAATTTATGTTATATTTTCATGAAAATAATATTTAATTATTAAATTTTTTTTTTTTTTTAATTATATTATTTTTCATGAAAAATGTGTTTAATTAATAAAATTGAAAAATTATTTTATATTTTTTATAATTTATATAGTATATCTATGGGACAATTGGAATCTATGATTTAGATGGCTATCTTATTTTTTTTAATTAAGTTGAAATCATTGAGAAAAGACACTTTTGAATAATTTTATCATAACCAATTAGACATAAGAGTTTTAATCGTAATAATCTTTTTGTCAAAAGTAAAAAGTTTGAGCTCGAAAATATCGGCGTCAATAGCTCTATGGTCACATCGAAGATAAAATCAGCATTCAAGAAGTGGATGAAATAGGAGGTTGCAATTGTTAGTATGATGGTCATACATTGATTTAGCTATCCACGAGCAATAAGGAATTTTGAGGAATTTTGAGTTTTCAATGTAGGAGTTAAATAATTAATAAAATAAAAGTAAAAAGGGGAATTTTGAGTTGTCAATGTAGGAGTTAATTAACAAAATAAAAATTAGATAGTCTTTCAATTGTCAATGTAGGAGTTAAATAATTAACAAAATAAAAGTAAAAAGGGGAATTTTGAGTTGTTAATGTAGACAAAATAAAAGTAAACAGAGTAATTTAGAAGGGAATGTTGTCATAAAGAGATCAAAGAGAAAATGAAAGGACATGAATGTTTAGCTTTTTAGCTACTTTAGCGAATCTCAATGTTGTTTATATCTTCTTACACAATAAACTGGAAAGGGTTCCTCTTTGTTGAGATTTGTATGGTTTTGGTTTTTTTCTTATAAGCAAATCGTTTAAGGTTAAGAGGGAACCGAAATACTCTATAACGACCGAGCTGTAAATTGTTGATTACTAAACATTAAGCATTGTCATTCCAAGCTAGTTTTTCCAAGTTGTGTTTTTCGAGAAAATCATAGTCTATTGTGGTTGTATTATGGTGTATGGCTTTAGTTCAGTGTGTTTAATATTTGTTGTGGGTTTTCTCTCTCAATGCTAGAGTATATTCGTGTGCTCGTGTGCCAAAATCGTGTTATTGCATTGTTTGGATTTTGTTATCATTCGGGTAATTGTACTTGTGTTGGAGGCATGTTGGGCGCAGGCCAGTTTTAAGGGAAAAGCACGACGTGGGAGGCAGATGCGCATGTAGAAGAAGCAACACGTGTAAGGCAAACACACATGCAAGAAGAGAAACATGTGCAAAATAGACGTGCATGCAGAAGAGGAAGGCATGTGAGACACGCATGCAAGAAGACCTAGCCATGATAGGGTTAGGGTTTTGGTAAGAGAATGTAATGGTTGGTAAGCCAAAAATATGTATAAGTAGGTACCTAGGAGGTCTAGGTAGGGGGTTGTGGATTGTTGTTTTCAAGAGGGTTTTTGGAGGTTCATTGTTGTTCGGTTCTGGGTTGGTCAGTGTTACTACGATGTAATGAGAAGTAAGGAAAAATACTCAATAAAGACTAAGCATGGAGAACACAAGTCTGGCCAGGAAGGTCCCAAATGTGAGATGCTTGGAAACTCACATATTAATAGATATGTTTCTTCATCTTTCATTGTTCCTTTCAAATTTGAATCAAATCTTGATATATGAATGTTTGATGGTCAAGTTAACGTTGATTTTTTGAATATATGGTTGAAACAAATAGAAGTTAATTTTGGATTTTATAGAATCCAAGAAACACAATAATTTTTTTTTTTTCTCTTGAAGATGACCATACAAGA